>JBAJNP010002695.1:0-26372 GCA_036877545.1 Yasuhikotakia modesta
ATTATATATATATATATATATTAATTTATTAATTATATTGAGAAAGTGCTGGATCTTGGGTTGCACATATTGTGAGCAGAGGGGAGCAGGTGATGAGTTCCCCATGTGCGTCTGAGGTTTCCTTCGCTAACAGACCTGCATCAGACTGATGAGGTGCTGCCTGATCAGCCTCTAGTCTTTATCACCCAGACGCCTCCTCTCAGGTCACAAGAACCTTAACTGAATGAGAAATAGAAGTAGATCAGAGGTACGGATGAAAGGATATGTGAGATCTCTGCACCCAGAAGAAAAGATCTAGAGGGGGTTAATGACAGGACAGGCTTTAGGGCAAAGGATGGAGATTTGACCAGTCTGCAGATGCTGTCTTTTAACTCGTAGTTACGGAGACTGATGATCTGAGGTCTCAAAAACATCTTTCATCTGACCAGAGGTATCAGTGGAGCTAGTTAATGTCAGGTAGGCCCCGTTTACACCTGAGTCCAGCTGTTTAAAAGTAATCTGATTGGATTTTGGTTGTTGAATTGGATCACTTCCACAGATCCAAATGCAGTTTAGACTTTTATCTGGATCAAATCAGTTAGTTTTGTTCAAAACTGAAATAACAAGATTATTCTGATCTCAGCAGAATGGTGGATTTTAGGAACAAAAGTGTAATACAATTTTACAATTAGACAAAAATACAAAACTTTTGTGATGTAATATACATAAGTGTATCTTCTTTTTTTGCTTGTGATTAGTTTAACCAGTTTAAAGTATACATTGGGCTACCAGTTAAAATTTTATATTACATTTTGACTGCCTTTTTTCTCTGCAGATGATTTCCAATCACACAGTCATCAGTGGTTGACCAGACAAAAGTCATTTGTACCCTACAACGACTGTACTACCTGTTGTTTTTACATAGCTAGTAGCCCACATTGTGATCATATTTAAACCCATTTAAAGCACCAGTAACCTGCATTTGGTGTAAAAATGCAAATACCCAAAACTAAATCACATTTTTGCTCTAAAGGTATATCTTCAATATAATTTTATTTACTTTTAAAACATTTCAATCTTACAAACAGCAGTTTTCATTTGTGAATGACACGGCTCCAAAATGCAGGAGGTTTCATTTTGTGTGGGTATAATTATAAAGCTGTGATTGGGACAGGTCTTCCATGAACGACAGCCAAAGCAGGAGATGACCAGGACCCGGCTCTGCCCACTGTCCTGCTTTGTCCCGGGGCATGAGGGTGGTTCCCCTCCTCTGACCTTCTGTAGTTCTTCACACTAATAACTGCATTATACCTTTGCACCGTGCAAATGGGCCCTTTTGTTGCTCTGCTTAGGAGCTCAGGGGGTAAGGATAGGTGGTGGGGCCTCCTTCAAGGGGGTTGCCAGGAGGATTTACTTTGTCATTTAAAGAAGGGGGGGAAACTCAAAACATGGGGCTGAGGCTATGCAGCGCTCAGGAAAGCAGCAAGAGCCTTTTCTTTAGATGGCATTGTTCAGATGGCTTTGTGGCTAGAATATATTATCATCTTAGACTAAGAGCCAATATCTCAGTTGCATGAGAGATAATTTTGAGCCAAAGAAAGTGCAAAAAAGCAGGGAGGAAGTGGAACAGCAAAGATTGCTTCTTTAGTGAAGCAGTGATGTGGGAAGAAAAAATTTGGGTGATATAATCACAAGGCACTCTTATATATTTTTTGTTTTGTTGTGAAATGCATGCAGGAAAATAATTTGTAAAAACTACATTTCATTTTCCCCACAAACAACTTTTCACTCTCAACCCCATCATCCCCCCCCGCTCTTCCTGACCCACCTCTGAACCGCTCTGTTCAGGTGAATCTTGCAGGATTAGCTGACCATATGTTTTCAGCAGCTGCTTGAACGATCACGTCACTTCACATTGTTTTCACTGTTCAGTTCACTTGAAAGGTTTCTGCAGCGTCCACTAAAGAGGGCCTGCCTGGAAGTTGTAGAGCCTAAACATTTAAAAAGGCATGGTTTTTAATGGTACTTATGGTAGGGCAAGTATCACTGTTATGGTTATTCCTGTAGGAGACCAAAAAATGGTCTAGCATGTAGGCAGCACAATATTGTTGAGATTTGGGGGTGACCTTCTTTGACTTGTTGCCAGTAAGTAGCCGCCTAGCATCACCCAGAACACCCTAAACATTACACAGAAGCACACTTAAAAACAACTCGCAACACCTGAGTTGTGAACAACATAGCTATAACCACACAGGACACCAAGAAAGTGCAATTTTACCATCTCATTTAACTCCAGTAACTCTAAATGTACTCTAAATAAAAGACCCAAAACTAAACTAAACTTCTTTGTAGCGCCTGTTTTGCATGTTTAACTGATTTGAGACAGTCTGTGATGAATAACTTGCGAAAGGCCTGATGTTTTCTACTGACCTGGTTTGTGAAAGTGCTTTGGAATTATTTACTTCGACCACATGTGTACTCCTTAGCAAACACTGTAAAGAAGATCTGATGGAGACTTTATCCCTCTCTCATTCTCCTTAGGATAGCACTGAGCACTTTGGTTTAAAGGAAAAGGAAGGGGGAGAGAAAGAAAGAAACAGAGATAAAGGGAATTAAGAGAGGAAGAGCTTGAAACAAAGGAAGAAAGGGTAGATAAAACCATGGTGGGGACCATCAGCTAGGATGCTCCCAGCAGGAGATTGGCCCCCGTCCTTTCTTCCTTTCATTGGCCATATCCATCCATATCTCTATTACTCCACCCTATCACTCCATCTCAGAGATCCTTCCTCCATCATGTCTTCTAAATCTCATTCCATCCTCAAACTTCTTCCCTATTTTGATTGCATCCTTCCTTCGTACCCTGAGAACTGTTTGGAATCTTTGTCACACGCATGGCTAAACACTTCCTGTCCTCAAGCAAAAGATAGCTAGCTACACCCATCATAAACCCTTTATGTACTTTAATGAGTGCAGACAGTAAATAAAGATAAGTCACATTTTTGATTGCTTGAGTGGGCTTGCACATGTTTCAGAGGTGTAAGATGCAGTGAGTTCCCAGAGCCTGAGACCAGCAGGGATTCAATTTCTAAACAACATACATTATAAATGAAATTTTTTAAAACTGTAAAACAGTAAAACTGCTTAGAGTGAAAAAATCATTTTAATGCTTTATAGCATTATATGTTTCCTATTTGCTTTCATGATAACATTGACTCCACAGGTTGTTTTTTATGAGAATGTTCCAGAAAGCACCTTTTGTGCTTCAATGAGAGCAAGAAATCCTGACCTTTTTTTCCAATGACATAAACACGCTCAATGTCGCAGATTTGCTTACATTTAAAGAGTGTGAAATTCGTTTAGAATTTTAAAAAAGTAAAAAACAAATCACAATTTTAAAGTTGCCTTAGACTTTTGTCCCCATTGTACATCTGTCTGTTCAAGAATTTTAATGAATGCATTTATTTGTTGATGTTGTCTGTGAAGTCTTGGCTCTGTTATTTTCTAGAATTTTGAATACTTTGAAAGCCATGCAAATCGGCAGCTTTCCAGAGGATTAGATGACTAGAAACTCCACTAATTGGCTGGAAGATAGACTGATGTACTTATCTGTACCAAGGATGCTCCAGGAATGTGTGAGACGGGCTACTCAGCTTATTTTGCTTTATAAACATGACCCATTTAACTGCATCCTAATTGTGCCACTGTATTCTTAGCATTCTCTCTGTTACCCTCTAATGTGTGTAATTTCATGTTAAAAGCCTGTCAGGGTTATGGCAGAGTCTCTAATCTCCTAATGACAGTGGAGATGTGGGTAATGGCTTTACGGGCGTATAACAGCATCTGAAATAGCTGCTGTCTGTGGTGTCATGGAGTGGCCTAAAAACTTCAGCCCTCATTACCCCTCGAACCCGGCACTTTTAAACGAGAGGCCCTCAGCTTAGTGCTCATATGTCACAGAAACCACTGACTCCATCGAGTCATTCCTCCACTTGGTTGTGATCATCTCCTATGGAAAAGTCTGATCTTCTTTTACATACTGAAGAGCTGGACAGGCAGTGGACAGAAATGCTAAATGAATAACGGATAGCGAGAGGCTACTTTTGAATAGGTGTGCTTTGGTTGTATGTTAAAAAAGTACAATGGCATTTACATCCCATTACTGCATCATTCAAGGCCATTAACAAGACAATCAGAGGACCAGGGCCCCAGGCTGAACTGAGAAACATACAGAACAAAGAGCCTCCTGCATTAGAGAGGAGATATTTAATCATAAGGATCACCATGAGCCCTCCTTAATTATTTCTTTATYAGGAAGAGTGTGTGTGTGTGTATATATATGTGTATGTATATGTATCCATTGCAGAGTGGATAAATACACTAAGCTGTACATATACATACAGGTATAGAATAGATATATCTATTCTATACCTGTATGTATATGTACAGCTTAGTGTATTTATCCACTCTGCAATGGATACATTTCTGAACAGAAACCAGGTGTCAAAGAAAATTAGTTGTCATGCTTTATTGCTTTATTGACCAGAATGATGCGCGTCATATTAAATGTTTTTCTATATTTAATATCTTTCAGCACTTTTGAAAGGTGACTACTGGTCTGAATTATTAACTTCTGGTCTGAACTTTTGTAGTCAATAAGGCGAGAGTTTGGATCATGTTCGTCTCTCTCAACACTCAAACGTCTGAGAAACCTGATATCACCCCCTCTCAGGGACCAGCTTTTTCCTTTTGTCAGCCTTCTTTATTTCATTTGATGGAAAGGCAGAGAAGACCCTCTCTCCCTCTTTCCCTTTTGTCCAGCATCTCTCTTTCAGCATTCTGTCTTCCTTTTTCTTCTCCTGGTCTTCAGAGTGGTAATGCATTCCTCCCCCTGGCCATCCCACCTTGCGTGAGAAAAGCACAGTCCCTCACAAAAACACAAGTGTTCCCAAATTCATAAATATTAATCAGTCAACACCCCTTTCTATTAAAACTCAGAGGCTGCTACTAAACTAGTAACTGGCAGCCGCCCCTCCCTCTTTCCACTCTATTTTTCCTCTCTCTCTCTTTTTCTGGGAACAGACTGAAGAGTTGCCATCTCTACTCTGAGTCGTGACCCTCGGGGTTGTAAGGTCATAGGTTGCAGAGCAGAGACTTTGACTCAATTGTGTAATGTTTCTTTGAAGAAAACAGTTCCTCTCCACCCTTTCTTTCTTTTTTTTAAAGCCTTGGAAAAAGTTTTGGAATTAAACCCGCTTCTACCTCAACAACATTCCATCCTCCAGAATATATTTCTCCTGTTTATTTGCGGTACTGTCACTTTAAGATACACATCTTATCAGTGGTATTGGTCCACCTTTTATCCATTGTGAGATCAGTCTTTGACAATGATGAAACTTTAGCTATTGCTGAAAGCCAAATGCTTTCTTTTTCAGGGCCTCTGTTCCCATCTAAGGTCCCATCAGGTTATCACAAGGGCCCCTGAGGTAGCGGATACCTATTTTCTCTATACAGCTCTTATCTGGAGCCCACCATGCTGTGGTGACTGTCCGTCTAGAAGACAAAAATTCCATTCCTGTACTCATTGTATCTGAGCATGCTTCAGTGCATACATCTTAGGCACATTCATGTGGTCCACCACTGAGAAACTGTGTGAAGTCAGATATAGAGGAGTCTGCTGGATCAGTGTTAGGAAAGTGGTCTCAGTTATAGTGCTGATGAAAGCTCAGTTTTTCCCCTGGCTCTACTCAAATCTGTTCTATCATCATAAATGTGCAGTTCTAAAATGATTAATGACAGGTTGCATCTAAAATCTCCAGCTGGATTAATAGAATTTCAGTTGTTTAAACCTGAAAGGTATTTGAGTTTGGTTGCTGCTATTATTAAATGGGCTCAAATAGAAATGTTTTTTTAATATATATTTATATTCTAGAGGTGGAACAGCAGTATAATGTTTATGTATTAAAGATATTTTAGGTTCGTTGGGAGTTAAACCCATGACCTTGTAATGCTATGCTTTAGTATTTGAACTAGAAGTTTACTGTAGCTGTCTTGAGTCACTCTGTAAACGTAGTTCTGTCTTCACTGCCCACTGTTGCTTTGCCATTTCCAAACAATATATAGTTCCTACATTTATTTCTTTATCTAACTTTTCATCTTTTTGTCGTTTGTTCATGTTTTTGTAATTGTTTTCCAGCATCAGCCGATGACATCATCCTCAACCCAGCAGCTTGAATAACACCAATTTTAGTCAGAGGCTGGTTGTAACGTCCTCTCAGATTATTCTAGTTGGCTCTATCTCTGGTTAGCTGTCAGGCGGCTCTCCGCTTGTGCATAAATGGCTGTTTTATCCTCAACTGTGCCAGCATGGGGAGGTTAAACACTGCTTGCGTGAGACTCTTAGCAGGGGAATCCTTTCCATCATTTCTACCTGATCTTTACCAGCAGGACACTGAAGCAGAACAGTGTTTGGCTCTTTGCTGTGTGTGTGTGAAGAGTGACAGTAAAGAAATGTTCTTAGGTGTATGTGATGGAAAGAGACACAGAACAAACTAATTAAGCTCAGAAGATGAAAACAGTCGACAGTATGGAGATTTGTTTACCCGAGAAAACAGTCTTTTATTTCGAAGCAATGCGGTCTTTCAGCAAACTCTTTAAATCACTCCCTCCTTCGTTCTTTCACATTGTAACTCTACAGCTGCCGGGCTGTGAGACTCGAGAGAGAGGGAATAAAAGGGTGGAGAGTATGGAAAGAAAGAAAAGTGATTTGTGGGGAGAGAGAGGGGTCGATGTGGTGCCGCTTTGAAGTCAAATGAATCGGAGTGTGTGTGTTTGTGAGCAAAATCCCAAAAGCAGAAAAGAGAGAGCTTTAGCTTTTTAGAAGAGAGAGCGAGGAAAGGATTGAAAGAAGACGAGTCAATGGCCAAAGGACTGTTGGGCAGAGAGAAAAAAGGAGGGGTGCCGCTGGTGCATAGAAAGCTCTCAGCTGAGTTTGGAGTGAGAGAACGTCAAAACCAAACTCATTCCTCAGATTCCCTCAGAGCGTTTCATCTGTTGTTTCAACTCTCCTTTGCTCCTTGCGGCCCTTCATCTCTCACACTGACTTTGAGTCTTAGTTTCATAACACCTTTAGGGGCTGAGGTGTACTTTTTTAATGCTTCTCTTATCATTCAGAATACAAAGGGGTAGGTATTACTGTTTTGATAAGCGATCATTTACAATGTGAACATTACCAATTTACCAATGTTATTTTTTTTAAATACCAGGTAAATACTTTGTATTTATTTGTGTACAACACAGTGTTTTTAGCCTTATTTAATTTACAGACCAATCAACCAAGTCACTTTGTGCCCTTTTGTTGGATAAATCACACAGAATTATGTGCAGATAATTTCATTTTACCTTCAAATGAAAAGAACAAGCAAACCCAAAAATATTTTGCATGAAAATTAATGCATTCAATGCCATGCATGCAAATGGAGGTGCAATATTCTCAATTGTAGTTCAACACGCTAACTTTGCTGTAATATTGTAATACTTTACCATTTATATATCATGTTCTTGACAGGTTCTGTGATTAACAAGGAATTGGGTGCAAACCTTGCATCAGCTTAGCTGAACTTCCTGGGGTTTTCAGCGGGTCAAACAGGTATGTTTGTATCTATTATCTATCTAATAGACTTTTATTAAAATTGAATTAAGTTTCCTTGTGGTTTTTAATATGGGGAAATTTTTAAAAATGTTGTGCACAGATACAGTTATTTGATACAGTATTTGCAATTCTGTGGTTTGTGTGATGCTAAAATGCTACATGTCTTTTGGTAGCTCTGTCAATGTGCATGTCTAACTAGTTTAACTGCATAAGGGTCTTACAAACATCTTTTGGTTTGTAAGTGCAACCCAGAGATTATCTAGCCAAGGAGACTTGTTTTGTTGTGTGGAAAATCTGTCAGTGGAAATGATGTGTGTGTTATTTTCATATAGGTGTGTATTTCTGTGATTTCCTCTAAAGGTCTTTAACATTCAATTATTATTTTAACCAGATTTTCATTCAGATGGCAATTTAGATTTTTGTTTATATAGCTTGGAAAGCTGTTTATGTCCTGTTTCTGAGGTCATTTTTGGTGCTGTTGTGTAGGTTGAATTTTTGTGTAGTTTTGAATATGTTTCAAGGCCATGTTTTGTAATTCCAAGTTTTCAATTTGAATATTTGTGGTTTTGGTGGTTGGGTCTTTCTTAGAATATTATTATAATTGTATTTTTGAGGGTAACTAACAGGGCCCATGTCAGACATTTCTCTCTCTCTCTTTCTCTTTCTCTCTCTCTTTATCTGGCTTTCTGAGACTCTTCAAACAGCTGAACTGTGTGGAGATACTTTGAGCCCTTGGGCACATGACAGTGTGATCCTGAAAATAGTGCTTAGCTAACAGGGATGTCTCATCTCTACACACCCCTTATAACCCTCCTGCAGAGCAAGAAATATGACTATATTTACCCTCAAATAAATCAGACCTACTCAAAACCACAGCTCATTCTTTACCAATGTCAAGTCTTATTAAAACAAGCAAGAAACTTGAGAAATGTGGTTATATTTGTTATTGAGAAAATACACACGCATATATATGCACATCTTTTAAAAGTCAAAAATAGTTCCCAGCCAATATCACATTTAATGGACTAAATATAAATAAATGCCTCGGATAGCTCAGTGACACAAATATTTGCCACTGACGTCATCTGCGAGACACTATGTCAAGCATTTTCAATGTCCAGGAACGCTGCATTGAGTGGCACACTGTGTGTGTGTGTGTGTGTGTGTGTGTGTGTGTGTGTGCTGGCAGTGGGGCTTGGCTTGATGTGACAATCAGTAGAGTAGTACATTAATAGAGATTGTAGCTGCAGATTACATCAACACTTGGCACATCAGTGGCTCAGGTTGAAAGGCACATTGCCCTAGCATGAAAGAGATGTACAGTGTTCTTTTCTGGCCTGTTTAGTGTTCCTGTAGATCAATTGGTAGAGTATTGCATTAGCAGCGCAAAGCCTTGTGGGTTCCCAGGGAACACGTATTGATCAGAAGTATAACTTGAATGCACTGTAAATTGCTCTGGATTAAAGCATCTGCCTTATACAGAAATGAAATGACACTTTGATTTCGTAAGAAGCTATTTTACCAGAGTTTTTAATAGCAAAGGAGCTACTAACCCAGACTGTATTGAATATTCTGTTTCTTTTGTTGCTGTTTGTGATAATACACAGGAGACAAACTACGTCTATGCATATTGCCTTTACTGATGATCTCTGGTCTTTGTTGTTTCTGGCTGCCTGGTATGTGAGGCGTTACACTCAGACAAATAGTGTTTGTTTTACACACTGTTTCTTCAGCTTCACTTCAGACTTGTTGATACACTTTAGAGCCAATGTGTAATAGAGATGTTTCAGGTGTTACACAGAGAGTTTGAATCAGACTTCCAGGAAGAGCAAGAGTATGATTGAGCAATTTAGATGTCAGTGAAACAGCGGCCTGTGATTTTGATTGGCACTGGTGGAGGTTTTTTAAAGGAGAATCTGAAATTGCTTCCTTGTTCGATGGGGAAAACTAACAAAACTACATTTAGGTATTTGGCAGATGCTTTTAGCCAAAGTGACTTACAATGCATATCTTTTTTTCCTCAGAGAATCAATCCATGACCTTGGAGTTGTTAGCGCTGTGTTGTACCAGTTAAGCTACAGGATATAAAAGCATCTCTCTAAATTTACAAGGTTGGTTTTATCATTGAACTGTTTTAGATGTTTTTGTGACTTTTAAGGTGTGGAATTTGGGTGTATATGCCCGTTCCACTGCTGTGATCTCCTGGGTGCTTTCGACAGCTGCATAAACAACACTAAATCCTGGGCAGCCTCTCTGCTCAGTTGGGGGTCATGGCAAGGTTTGTCTCTTCCTTTCCCTTCCTCCACCCCTTCTTCTTTTTCCTCGTCTCTTCCTCTGTCTTTCTCTGGCTATTCCTTACAGCTACTCATAAACACATACAGACAGATCAGCGTGATCTGTTTCTGGCAGGACAAATTCATGAGGCGCTCATGGAGAAAAGATCAATTGAGTGCTAAAGAGTGTGTTATCATTGACATGCTAAGAACAAAAGAATAAAACATCACTTGGAAACACTTCCTGTTGCTCACTTTTTATGACCAGCTTTAGAAAATTCCAGAGAAGGGAAAGACAGAGATGGTATCAGAAAACTGCCTTTTCCCAAAACCTATTGAGCAATTCCAGTATTGCATGTTTTATTTGTGGGAAAGGCAGTTCCAAAATGCATTGTGGTGAGTTTAGTGAAAAAACAAGATGGTGGATGAGGCCATGGAAATGTTGAGAAACAAATAAATAAACATACTTCATACTGAAAAATATTGATAAATATAGTTAAGTGTAATGATATAAATACAATTTATTTTGTCTGATGTGGGCTGTATATTTTCATGTTTATTAGAGTAGCAACAAACTAACAGCAACAAGCTACTCAAACTCCTAGGACTCAGTCAAGACTCCTAGTTGTGAGTCGAGTCTCCTATAAGCACTGCTATTTGTCAGTTGCTGCCTATGTAGAGTGTTCCAGTTGGTCACTGAAGTTCCATGAAAGTTAGGAAGCTGCCTTAGGAGGAAATTGAAAGCATTTTGATATCTTTCACAGGGTTAGCATTAGCTCTATGATTTTAGCCATTAGCTCTGTATGTTTGTAAGAGACTCCAAGCTGTCTGGCCAATGATGAAGTCTTCATCTGGCTGTCTGTAGATCATGACTCTGTGCTGACTAAGTTGACGCATATCAGCTCCCAGTGGGGATATTTTGATCCATTCCTAGCAGCAGGTTTGAGTGGCAGTCTGGGCCTGGTGTGGGGGGCAGTTGCAGGCCCTGGCGGCAGCACATGTTGGGGGGTGATAAGTGTTGCAGGAATGCAGAGATGCCTGACCTACTCATGTGACTGCAGCCCGGGGAACCAACAACACAGTTATGCTGTATCAGTCTTCATTGAGACAGCCTGAGGAACAATCTTAAAGAGCTGATTTGAGATCAGTTTCTTGAGAAGTTGCTGTTGGAATGTGAGGAGATACACCAGCTTTCAATGCTGTTGAAAATTAAGATTTCAATTAGGACCAAAAAGGGTTTTACAGTCTGATGCAATTGGAGAACAGTTTAGGTCCTTAAAAGATTATATGTGTAGTTCTTTCTGTAATCTTTATATTAGTATAAGAACCTAGAAACCAAAATGTAGAATTTAGTTAAGGTCAGTTAATGTCCAGAGAGCCATAAGCATAGTATAAAAAATCACAAATAAGACTTCTTTTATCTCGCCATTGTTTTTCCTATACTAGATAAAGAGCTCATAAAGAGTTTTGCTTAAGATGAAATCTCAACATTGACTTAAATTGTTTTCAGACTCTGAAACAGCAATTCTGCAATCTTACCATTGTGCCATTAAATAGCACTGAGCAGAACAGCAATACCTGGCCTGTTCATGAGTGTCTTGAACAAGCTCTGTTCTTGGCTCTCAGCATAGCCTGCAGTGTTTGCATTTAGCAACTCAGTGTTGCTCATCACTCACCTCTGTGACAGAACCAGGGTCAGCAGGTAAATTCTGAAACTTAGCCGTTTGACAATGCAAACCGTTGGTATCTACAAGAGAAAAACACAAGAGTGTTTGCGTTGCCGTAGAGCTCTCATCGAGGTGCCCTCCTGGATCAACAAAGAAACAAGACCCTGACTAGCAGCTCTTGACCCCAGGCTGGCTCCTGTGTGGCTGAGCTAGAGACGGCTGTGTGGAGTTTGAGTTGACATGGAGATACTATCTGACAGGTTGTTATTTGAAATAAAGCCTGAAATGGGGCCAAGACATTTGGGTTATGTGAACGGCCACCAAGGGACATTGCTGCAGTGATGGGAATGTTTATTTGTTATTGAGAGATTTTTGTGGGGATGGAGCAAAATTCATTTATCATGGCTGAAATCCATGCAAATTTTCATGTTTTTTTTTAACCAGTGATCCCTCCTCTCTTCTTGTATGTAACCACATTTCTATTAATTCTCCTCAACACACGCTCCCATTTCATAGCCACATGAAGCCACATGGTAATCTTGCTGTTACCATGTGCACATTTTCTACACGTTCTCCCAGTTTTACTGGCTTGTCAAATCAACACCTCAATCCTAAGGTTGACTTTAGCCAAGCTTTTGTGAGGAATCGTTAGAAAATCCCTCAGAACAATGATACCAATTTTTCAGCTAAGTGGCACAAATCAAAGGTATCTTGCTTCATTCCATGTGTTTAAGCTACAAATAAAACCTGTCCTCAAACTGCCGTCATCCAAGCACTGCTAGAAGCAGCGGGATGTGTCAAGAAATAAAGCAGGAATCTTTTAATCTCTTGTCCAAGTAATAGGGGATTAAAATGCCCCCCACAGCCTCACAGTCAGGGCCTCCAACAACCCCCCTGCTCCCTCTGCAACCCCCTCCTGCCTGCTTCAATAGCACAACAGGCCGAACACGACCTTGCTGGCCTTTCTGTACCTCAGTGGGCATCGGACTGTGCTGTTTGGAACAAGTCCCCGGCCCTGTCAGCTCATTCCATTGAGCTTCGAATTAACCCCCTCTGCATCTCAAAGAGCTGCTTTCCCTGCTGCTGGGCCTCTGAAGAAATACTGGCCCCACACCCTCCCTGGACCATCATGGATTGCTTTCTCCTGAAAAATACCTCATACACCATTACCCGTGAGAAGAAAGAGGCCTAAATATGTTGCGACCACATCGCACCAAGGCTCAAAGTGTCAAAGCATGTGTATAAACCATTAGGCCAAATTTTTGATAGTTAGACATTGTTTTCTTCAATCCACAGGGTCCTGATCACTTGGTTCTAGTTTTGGCTCTGTTTCTCCTTATATCTTTCTAAATAGTGAAGGGACAATATATTCTGAACCTTTTGGCTAAAACCCATGATTCTCTTATGACTACTCACATACATATGAGCACAATCCAGTTAAACACATTTTCTTTACATGTCACCAGATAAATCCCACACTGAGCTTAACATATAACTAAGAGTTTCATAAGTCTGCAGTCTCAACCTTTAACAGAGTTTGCAATAAAATGCCATATGGAAGCACTATTTACTTTCTTAGACTGATTTTTAGAGTAAAGAGAGAGAGAGAGACAAAATGAAGGAGGAAAAGAAATTGGTGAAGAGATGAAACGAATGGGGACAGCGTTGAATCTTGTTTGTGTAGCGAGCATTGTTGAAATTTGTTCCTGCCTGAGCTGAGAATGAGAATAAATAGAGAATATCTCACTAGTGCAATTGTCACAGCAGTCACAACAAACTGCCATATTTCATGAATTTCATGAATTTAAATTTCAGTCCTGCTGTTTACATATAGAATATACCCGATATACCTTTATCAGATAATTTTGTATTTAAACATAAAATGATTTTGCTTTGCTATAGGTGTTATTGAATCTACATATTTTTCTAATATTTGGGTGCATATATGCATTGTTTTTAAATAAATGTTGGCAAACACACATTTGAATGATCATTATAGCAGGACTGTAATGAAACAATGAGGGTGTATCTTGAAACTGCAAGAAAAAATGCTTAAACCCAATCACCAGGATGACCAGATTTGGGTGTGGATGACTTGCAGTGTGTTTGGGTGTGTTGTAGTGTCCTCACAGCTAGCAAAACAATGTCCTGGTTTCAGCTGTTACTTAAAATGAAATATCCTCAAAGTCTAAAATTGATTATTATTAAAACAAATTAATATTTATACTATCTGGTTGTCATAGGGAGAACTTCACATGCTTTCTGAGCTACCTGTTGTCTTAGCGCACGACAGATGACAGCTAGCTAGATAAGATGGAAGAAAAGCCAAACATAATGTTAAACGACCAGACTAAACAATCTAAAGCTAAAAGAAGCTTGTAATATTTACATGAACTTGCATTGTAGATGTCACATTTTTATGTATCTTATCACATTTGGATATTGTTTATAAGTAGCATTTTATAGTTTTAGGTTCTATGTTCAATTTTATGTTGATGGTATTTTGTGTTGAATGGAAATTGAATTGTGTTGATGAAACGTGTCAAAGTCTTTAACTGTGCTATAATTGCGTTAGCAACGCCATAAACTCACTGCAGCCAGATGACATCAGATTCTCAGATTAGGCCCTGCTGCAGTGGTTGAGACCTTGTAGGTCCATATGAGGAGAGATATGAGATTAACTAGAGGGGTTCTTAAAAACTAAGCTCAGAATCAGAGCAGGGTACTTTAAAAACATTCCTCAAAGGTTTGAGTAAGCCAGAGCAATGTACCAGGGTGAAGGAATGCCACTCCATAGCCCCTGTGCAGAGCCCTGCTGCTAAAATAATCTGTGTTTACTGGTTTATCTCTGAGCAGGTTCCACTCAACCTGTACAGCACATAACCCTCGACCTGACTCCATCAAATGTCAATCAGTTGACCTAGTTCAACAATAATATTGTCCTGGGCCTTGTGACCCACTGCATAAAATATAGACTGAGGACCCATCTTAGTGTGTGCTAACTGCTAACATGTGCTAATCACCATATGGCACCATAGGCTTTTCTTAATTTACAGTATAAATAACATTTCTCATTTACTACTATAAGTAATAACATTACTTATATTCAGTTAGACATTGATGGACAGATGTAGTTGTTCTAAAAGATCTTTAGATTTGCTTTTGTTACTGTGTACCTTTCAGACTAAAGAAATGGATTCCACCAGTGTAATCAAAGGAATGTTGGATCACCTGTTACACAATAATATGAAGGTATTTAGAGAAATAGTCCTGGCACACATGCCTTTGTACCTTAAGATAAGGAGCAATATTGAGTTTTCATTACTAAACAGTTCTTTAATCTGTCCTGCAAATATTTCATAAAAATACCATTGGATTAGCCTCTCCTTCTGCTTAATCTGATTAATGATCAAACCACGATTCCAGTAGCAGGATAAAAGCTGAGGCTGATCTTTTCTTTGCAGATTCAGGGCCCTGGGATCAAAGGTCATGGTTCAGATGTGTGGATTATCTCATCCTGAGGGTGATAAAACCATCCTAATCAAACAGATCTGGTCCTACAAGTATCAGTGGAGATTATTAGCTGTGAATGAAGCAATTTATAAGGTTATATAATCTGCAAAGTACTATCCAAAATCAATAGTATCATCTATCGGCTGTTGACAGCTTTCTGGTTAAATTGTTATCGTTATATGTTATAGAATTATAAAATTTTATTTCGTTTTAAACTGCGTTTCATAGTTATGCTCTCAATTTCTGTTTTTTTGATCTGTCCAATAAATCTGTAATGAACTGTGGTCCTGTTTGCACAGAGTGTATCCACAATTGGCCCAGCTGGAATCTTTGGAATTTTGTCAAATTTTCTTGTTAGATGTTGAAGGAAAATTGTTGAAATTCTGTGAGAACGAATATAAACATGTTAAAATGTGTAAAACAGGTCAGAGTGAACCAACGCCATCATTCATAGTTACTAATAAAAAGATTAACCAAAATATCTAATAACCACAGATGTTTTATGGATGACAGGAGTTGTTTAGGCACAGTTTTCTGGGTGGGCCTGCTTTTAGGTCACGGTCGGTAGCTTTATCCCACAGATAATAAATAAATATATATTTCTATAATCTGTTTACTTAATCTTTTCATAACTCTATGCTACTGCAAAGTCATCTGTGAGCAATGTATGTAGAAATATGAAATAACATCACATTTCTTTGTCATACTCTTTAATGTCTAATGCCAGATGGCTTTGGTTAGCAGTATTTTTCATGCATGTAAATTTGTAGCTATCTGTCTAAGGACTGTTTAATCAGCTGTGTGTCTAGCCCCAAAATGTTCTCTGTTCACTCCTTAATGTTTTCCCTCCTCTCTCTTCATTTCATGGCACATTACACTTTACACTATTATATCAGGAGGCTTCAGGATCTATCAGATACTCTGAGGAAGTGCTTCTGTAGCTCAACAGGTATGCTTGTGGGTTCAGTCATGGCTGTGATTATCATGTATTATATTATTATATTATATTATAAATATGCTACTATACTTTATTTTTACTGCCATCAATATTTTTGTGGGGAGTTTTATTTTTCTTCTCTCTTCTCTCTCTGTCTTTCTTGGGTCAAATGAGATCTACCTCATGCTCTAAAAACCTCCTGCTGAAATGTGACAGAGTGCTTTATAGCCTGGTTGTAAATACTTACGCCCTGTCTCTGTTATGGGCAGAGTGTGTGTGTGTGGACACCAGTGTTCTTCCATGCAAAGCTGCTGACCCTTTGATACACACGCACTCACCTCATCTATCTTTGCTATTGACACCCAGACTCAGTGCAGCTGTAAATGTGTTAATTTTTACCCTTCTCTAAAGAAACTGCACATCTACTTTCAAATTCTTTCAAATCTCTGCTGGCCTTATATCTGGATTACTGCTTTCCTAGATTTCTCTGAAGCAGTTCACTGAAATATCCAGTTATCCACCTATCTCAAATCTTCAGCACAATTAGCCTAATTCATTGTTTGTATGCTGGACATGTGCCAAGCTGATGATAAAGGACATGAAAATCCTTAATATGACGGCCAATTGTCTGTATACAAACTACAGCTTACTGTAATTAAAGAGCATCTACTTTTGAAACAATCTAAATAACACAGTACATGTGATTTTGATGGTGAAGATTATTTTAGATATATACTGCATTGATATATCTATTTATTTGCATCAAACTGATTTGTGTGTGTACATTTGACAACAAAATTATTACTGTTAGAATTACTATGTTATCTTTCAGTGATGTCTTCAAATTATCTTATATAAACAGTCCATTACATTTAGTTATTGTACCCAGGTGGAATATGTCAACTTCTGAACATCTGATGAATTTTGTTAATGTGTTAATCTGAATAGTTCTGCACACTAATGGCAGCTAAAAATCAAAATATTTAACAAACAAACATGACGTGCAGGATTTTGGAAAAAGATGGAAACCTGTGGAAAACTGGACATTTGGAACTTCTCTGAAGCATTTAAAATAACATTTTTGTTACTTAATGGAAACATTGGGCAGCGTTCTTACAACCTAAAATTGTTAGCTGGTTTCACAGTCCATGGGAGACTTCAGAGGAGAGGAATGTTTTTGTGTGGTCCCTTCCCTAATCAAGCGTTATTTCTTCACATCCCTGTTTATCTAGTTATGTTTATTTACAGTTCTCTAAACAGATGCGGTTGGCATGTTTTGCTCCTGTGACTTCAGAGCTCACAGATTAGGTTTTGGGGGGTGGGAAACCGCTCAAACCCTAAAGGCTTGCAGAACAGAATTGTAGCCCCTCCTTAGGATGAGTATGTTAATGTATAGGGGCGGGTGGAGGGCCTCAGGAGGGGGGAATACTTCAGTCTTTTGGGCTCTGCTCCACCCACTGAGGAGCCCATCTGCTGTGAGTGTGAAAGACAAACACCCCACTAAACGCTACACGACAAACCCGTTTCCTCTGTCACCGTTCTGCCATCCTCTCCGCACCTCACCAATCGTTTCCATGTTTTCTTCTCACCTGCGACCGAAAACCGAGGAAAAAACACAGGGGTTTGTTTGGGATTTTGTTTCTGAAGGGGAAACAGGTGCTTTTAGAAGTCTCTCCCCCTCCCACCACCTCCAATCAGAGCCATTCTGACAACAAAAGGTTTCTTACTCACTTCACTTCACTGGGCTCTGCCATCTCCATCAGAAAGGGGGCTTGTAGTTGACATGCTAATTGCTGAAAAAAGTAACTGAAGGAATGCATCACAATGAGAAACCTCCTCAGTCATGTTTCCACCAAGATAATGTTTATAATGGACCTGACAGAGGCGTGACTTTTATTTGCTGCTTCATTTTACTGCTTATATTTTTAACTTACAGAACTTGCTAAGATTTGCTTCTGAGTACCTTGTTTGTAAGCAGCTTTAAGTCTAAAATGCAAATGTTGAGTAAGAATGTAATGTCAGTACATTTAAGTAAAATCTGTAGAGACAGGTAAAAAATAGCAGAGACATGATTTTTCTTTAATGAGTTTCACTTGTCACAACACTTTACACAGCATGGCAGGATTATGAAACTGTACAAATTCAAAACAAGCCAAGGAACCTAAATGTTTTGGTGTGCTAAATTCAAGCAAAATGGATAGTATCAATAAAATAATTCAAAGAGGCTAATGCTAAATGAGGTGATTAAAAACAACAGAAAAGTTAAATCGGGGGATGTGGCCATTTGTCCATGTGAGTTAATGGTGGCAGAGAGCAGACCTCTGTGGTGAGGGTCAGTGTGCCTGCTGTGTGCTGTTGGGTCCTGCGGGGACCGAGGGCAGGGAGCGGCCTGGGGCCATATGGCCATCATGGTATCCTTTTATGATTTATCTTCCGGTTACACTTGAGCAGCATCTCCGGCTTCGCTTCAATGGGTCAAGTTCACACAGGGCTTCAGTGATCCATCTCAGTCAGTGTTTTAACGTGACACATAAGCCCAGCAGAAATTTAACCTGCTGCACTCTCAGGTGCCTGTTTGTGTAAATATAATGCATTGCAAAGGTGTTCTTAAAGCAACAGTACACAATGGTACAAAATCAAAAACGTTGTCATGAAGACAAAGCATCCTTATGCAGCTTATTTTATAAAATAACATCTTGTAGTGACAAAAAAGACAACATATCAGTTATATGCAGAATGTTCTGAAAATATGATACCTTTGAGTAAGAACTGTAATATATTTTATAAGTTCTCATAATTATAATACATCATAACATTAGTCGTATTTGTGTATTATACTATGTTCAATAATCAGACTTCTCCATAATGCATTGTGCTCTTTAAAGGTATAACAAAATAAGCATCATATTGAACTGTAATTACCACAGTTAAATGACAAATATAAAACAGTGAAATGTGTATTTTAAGACATTAGAAGTTGGTTATGAAGCATTTTCTTCTCACTTTCATAACAATGAGCACTTTGTAGTCTTGAGATGTCATAAACGCTTTCCACCCCAAGGGAACTGTCAATCACAGCTGTGGATCTTAATGTTTCTGTTTCTTCACAGTAAACTACAGAAAATGCTCCAAATTTTCACCTTTTGATGGGATCTTTCTTCATTCTCTCTATCTGAGAGTAATCTGATCACACATTTCACACCCAAATGCTATTAGCACCTTTACAGGCAAATTAAAACCATTGAGGGGTCCAGACCCGCACTACTGTTTAAACATTGATCAAAACATCATCAAAGAGAGCACAATACACATTTCCCATGGCCTCCGGTGCGAGAGACAACAGATAGACAACAGAAGATCACTTTTGATTACTATATCTCAAACTCACTCAAAATAGCTACAGTGTATCTCCACACAATGCACAGCAAGGCAAACTTTATTACTGTTACCCAATTACTGGACCAGTTGTCAATATTTAAATGCTAAAATGCCAATGGTGGCTGACAGAGATTGTGTTTAGGTCTGTAGAAGGAAACGGAGAGCCCTCTATAGGCCAAAATAGGAAATACAGTGTTTTGTAAAGCGTGACCTCTGGCTTGACACCAAAGTTCCAAATGTGAGCGAGACTTGGCTCAGATAAGGTGTGATTGTTGCCGCCTGGGTACTTCTCCAAATGGGCAACAGAAGAGGTGAGAATGTGAATCAGGTGGCCAAGACTGTTAAAAATGCAGCTCAACAGATGGAGTTAACACTATACTGATATGTGTTTGTCTTAATTTGGCCTGATGAAAGCAGGAAGCTTTGACTGTTGCAACCCACCATTTACGCTCACAATACACACAATGACCTAACAGACTTAACTAGAGGTAAACAGTTTTGATTCATTTACCATGCAGACGGCTACACATAACAAACAAATCTTTTTTTGTAAAAAAGATGCAAATTGACTCCGTTTACACTCTGTTGGGCTGTTTACCCAGACAGATTACTGGTTTGTTTGAACCTGTGTTGTTGTGTACCTTGACCCAGCATATGTTTTAGGGTTAGAAATATAATTACTTTTATTATTGTTTAATAATTTAATGCACTTAATTTAGATGATTGATGCAAACATGCCATTTTATTTTATATTTTATCACTGCAGCTGTTTACAAAATAAAAACATGAACGTATTTGTAATTTTGAGTTTAAAAACAAGCACAGCCACTGTACGTTGCAATTTGGTTGTTGCTACAAAACAATTAAATATAATGTTTAGCAGTCATTACCATCACAATCAAGTTCTGCAGAGAACGGCGCAATATGTTTTGATACCACATCACAGGGAGCGTTTTGTAAAGGATAATGTCCGTACATCCCATAACTGGATGCCTTGTAGATACATGTGTTTTAAAATCTGTCATCAGCCCATTACTCACAGATTAAAAAAGGATTTGTAATTTTCTTGGCAAGACAATAAGATCTCAACCATGTGTTATACAGTTGTCTTATAAGTACATTTCCTCAGTGTTAGGGTCCTGCCAAGCGGGAGCGTGAATCTCTTTCCTTTTAATCACAGTGAGAGATGGAGCTCTCGTGTAACGCGCTCCTCCAGCAGTGTGAGGACACGCAGACGTGCAAGTCACTTTAATGAGCTGCTTTTCCTCTGTGGCTCCGCCGATGAGTGTCGGCTGATTCTCTCTTTAAACAACATTATCTGGCAGCATTTGATGTGAGCCAGCCTGTCAAACCAGAATCCCACAGCAATCTGCATCCGAGCGCCGGGCGGAATACTTATTGAGGATTTCCGTCTTTCTTCCTCTATCTTGTGCGCGCACACGCTCACCGAACGCTCATCTGAAACCTACAAAGCTATTTTCACACCCGCATTTGCATACAGATGAAAATTCTGGCTAACCTAAATTAAGAACAAAAATGTGAATTTATTGTTATTTACTCATCAAGGGAGTTTCCCTGCTGAAGAAACCCGAAATTGGACCCCTGGGGAGAGAGGCATGGTTATCATGTGACCAACTGGTGGGACGCTTTCATCCCCAGCAGTGCCCATTATAAACCCCCAACACACACAAACATGCAGCCGTCCTCGCACCGGTTTGTCAGATTCAGCCTTCTGATTGGTTCCATCACACCAGTGGTGATTGTGAAGGCAAAACATGAAGTACAAACTGCAAAGCTGTTTCGCACCCTTCCTTTAACTAGAGGGGCAGAGGGGGCCACCTGTGTAGCTCCTTATCAAATTAATATGCAAATTAAGCTGTTAAATTAAATTACCCACCCAGAGATCAACCTTCAAGATATACTGAGGTTTGCTTGAAGCTGCATTTAGAAGTCATTTGTAAATAAATGACAGTGTGATTTATGACTCATAGCAAGCTTTTCTAGCTAACACAAACAACAGAACATCAGAATAATTGGACATTACTAATGGAGCCACAGTTTTTAAGTTTGTTTGATATATTTTATGACTTTTTAATTGCTGAGGGAGATTGTTAGCATACACTGTGACCCTCCAAATGAGAAGGAATCTGTAAATCCACTGACTTCATGTGATCTAATTTAAGCTTTGTCACCCACTACTAACCCAAAACAGCATAATTAAATGAATGTGAATAAAATTTTCTTAAGACAGCAAGCAGATGGTTGAATTGTTGTTTAGATGGTGTTGTATTTAAACAAGATGCCTTAATATTAATACTGGGCCTGCAGTATGTGGCAGCATATTAAGTTTTAAACAGTCTAAATTTTATATGCAGTTTTTCATGCTCTTAAAAATCCTTGATGTTTTTAATGTACCACACATTTGAATATCTACTCACAAGCATACAGTTGTTTTTGGCCTTGGTGTTTTTTTCCATCTAATGCTATGTTGTCCTTAAACTGAAGTATTCAACAGCTAACCATAATCCTACTCTTTAAAAACTTTTTCATTAACACATTCTTTAATTTATTAAGACTGTTGGCTGTTTCCCAGAGAGTATATTTCAGGTGTTATATTTGCAGGGACCTTTAGTCCAACACACTTTTGTGTTTGATCCATACAGTTTAGTTAAATTAAGTGCATTTATATGTTTTTCTCTATACAAATATATAAACTGTCTTATATTTTAAACCTTGTAAACCTTGTCTACTTTTTTTAAATAACAGTTTGCTCACAAATACACACTAATTTTTTTTGTACTGAAGGAGGGATTTCACTGTATACAGTACAGTATTTATACTTTGAGACTGAATAATACATGTTTAATTTATTAAGGTTTTTAATTTAAATTTGTGTGAAGTTCATCTCCATGTTTTAACTATGAGCAAACTGTTATTTAAAAAACTAATAGTTGAAAACTCAACTGCCCAAGTTTTTTATTAAGTTTATGCAGACTTTTGTATCTAAAGCAAATATTTGTGCTTAACATTTTTTATCAGCACTTGCATTCCCTGGGATTGGAACCCATGACCTTGGCAGCATCACAACCAGAAACCCATCAGACTTTCTGAGTGATGCATGTCCTCTTCACTGTACTGACGTCTGGAGGGGAAGGAAGCATTCAAGGGACTCAATCTAAGGTCTGAATCTCAATGCAGATGCAGTAATTTGTTGGCTAATGAATGTGTCACAAAGCACACAGTTGTTTGTTGCCCGTTTTATTGTGTCAATGCTTGATTGATCAATAAGAGATTATGATTATGCTAATACATATCAGAAAGTTACACACAAAGTTTCACAGAGGGAATACAACCACATCTGGATGTTATTAGTAGATATTATTACAGCCAGAGGCGTCATTTACGATGGGAACAAGGGGCACATGTCCCCACCCCTGTCTCATATGGTTGATTTTGTGCCCACCACTTTATGAAAGCCGTTCTTATGTTGAAAATGAAAGAAAAACTACTTGTGCCAGAGGTGTACTGTATGTAATTCAGTGGTTTCTGCTCTGAATGTTGTCGTCAGAGTCTAATTATGCTCCAGAACAGCAGTGTTATTTCCCGCGCACCATTTTCTCTCTCCGTCCATAGTTGCTGTTTATTTCACTATCACTCCATCTAACGTTGTTCCTGGTAATCTTGAACTTGTGTCAGAGCAGCTGCCCTCCATTCCCAACACCTCAAATCACCAGTCAGGCTGTACACACACTCTGCCTGGTCCAGAGAGGGATGTAAAACTCAAAGTGGTGAAAGGTTATGAATGTGCCGGGCTCAGACAGAACAGAACTCAGTTTTATGTGCTTTATGAGTAAAGAGGTGAAGCTTGGTAAAAGCTCTCTGGACAGACTGCCAGTTATGAATGTGTGTCTGAATCTCTGTCTCACATCTTTCCTTGTCCTCCTACTCGACCTTTATTCTTTCTAACCATCATTTCTTCATTTTGAGTAAAAATGCACTTGTAAAGAGTTAAATGCTGCTGTTTTGTAACTGTATCTATATACTGGCACTTTAATTGTGATTATCATTGCTATTTGAGAAATTATAAAAACGAACAAATATTGTTAATTAAATAAATAGTTTTAGTAGTTGGAATGTAAATAATTGTTCTTGTTGGTAAACTGTATTTCTAACTACATTGTCTAATAGGTAGTTAAATTGTTGCTTAGCTACTTTAAATTATAAGCAGCTTCCCCAGCACTGGCACATATAAGGCATTGTATATAACACATAGTGAAATAAGTGAGATGGAGGCATGTGGATATTGTGTCTATGACAGTTTCTGCCTGTTTGCTATTTAGCCCCAAGTCTAAGAGTCAGCTGTTCCACTTATAAAATGGATATAAACAACTATTGCTGCTTTTGTGCACCTACACCAACATTACATACCATTTAAACACTCGGTGTTCCTTAGTGCTGTTTATATAATAAATAACAATTTTTTTATATTTGATTAATGGACAACAAACCCAACATCAGTGTCAATATTCACTAACTAACTATCATTAAAAGCAGCAGCCAATCACCTCAAAGTTTTGTACACTGCAGAAATTGATTGGATTTTCCTCAGCCATAAAAACTCATTATTCTCTGACTGACATCACTGAAAGGATAAAGTCTTAGATACTTATCCAATCATGCATACAGTTCTCAGTGCTTGTGGTGATGATAATGGTGATTAAGATAAGAGAGAGAGACAGCTAGGGACTGACTGTCCTCTGCTCCTAAATAATTGTGTTCCTAATCTGTTTCAACTGGAACCAATTTGGCTAATAATCCTGTTAGGACCAAGCAAACACACACACACACACACTGACAGACAGACTACTGTCTGTGATCTCAGCCCCTCCTGCAAGGTCTTTAAAAAGGTTCTTGTTTTGGGAGACAATGGAAGCTCTGGAAATACTGGCACATTAAACAAACAGGAGAGTGATTTGGGGGAGACTAATCTTCAAATTGTCACCCAAGATTGTGCAGTCAGAGCTGTCTGGCCACCATCACTCAGATTTATAGACACTTCCTCCCACTTAATTTTCTCATTAAAATGTCAGCAGTCATTCTGTGAGTTACCTGTCAATAGTTGCATGGCAGTATGTAAGAGAGACACAATTTAAAGATTTGTTTTAGTATCAGTCAGAGTAGCTGTACTAGGGACTTTCTGATGGTGGCTATGGATTTACAGCAGCATTCCCAGCCAAAAATTATATATGTGAAAGGAACTGCCTCAGACAACTGACCAGACTCGGCCCGGCCACCCACACAGGCCTGAACAAATGAAGGAATAGTCAGAAAGTAGGGGAATACAGTGGAAATACAGCCTTGTGAGGGTCCTGTGTTGTCAGGGGTGGCAAACAAATACAGACAAGAGTTAACTATCAAGATCTAATCTAGGCTCAAAGCACACATTTCTAAAAAAATGGCACATCTTTTGAAGTCACGGGACATCAACTACTTCATACAAATAAAGTAAAAATGTGGTAGAGGAACCGCAGTTCACAGCACAGAGCGTGTGACGCAGAGGATAGAACCGCAGTAAATCTGTCGGCTTATGTTTGAACAAATGTGTGTATTTATGCATTATCTGTCATTGCAGTCTAAATTTTGAGAATGTAGCTTAAGTATTTGCGCGTGGCTCCTCTGATCAGCGCTCACGAGATGAGAGCTTTTCACGCTGGTGCAGAGTTTTGTGTTTCTGTCTACAGATTCCACAACAAGGAGGAAAACATTGCACGCCCCATGCTGTGATACTCCTCTTTACTCAAACCTGTGGGAGAAAGAAAAAGAGAGAATAATATAGAGAGAGATAGAACGGCTGTTAGTTTGTGACACTGTTACTGTAAAGCCCTGCCAAATTCACAGTGCAGAGAGATAAAAGGATCTGGCTAAATTGAGCTTAGATTAAGGTTACAATCTGATTGGCTGGATTTACAAGTAGTACTTACTGAAGTAATCAGTATTTATTACTTGTAGATGGAGGGACTATAAAGGCTACACTCATTTTCCAATGTTTTTTGTTTGTACGAGCATTTAACAGCAACATCATTATTTCAGTAAGCCATTTTTGCCATTTACTCTGTCCCCAAATGCAATTTGACCATTCTATCAAAACATTTGACAGTATATATGTGAAGTATACTGTCATTTTCATACAATCACTTTAAGAATGCAAAAAGAGTTTTAATGCTAATATAGCAGTTACTGTGTAAACATTTTTTAACACACACTATCTCACAAACTAGCTTTACAACAAACTACTTTGACACATTCCATCACATTTGCAGCAGCTTTTGTGTGCCGTTGTGCTGCTGTTTCTAACCCCTGAGCAAAGAATTAAACCTTCACAGTGGAGCACTGGGCAGCTGTAGGTCTTTTCCTAACACTGTGATTCATCTTGTCCACAGAGGCTGAATTACTAAATTCCAAGATCAGGGAGAAAAGATCAGCGACTATCACAGGATAGTTACTAAGCCAAACAAAAGGATTTACCAGCTATAATATAATTCATGGGCCCCCCATGATCAACAAAGCCCTGCTCTTTTCCTTATTAGACAATGTTTGGCCTGCTTGTGTTTTTAGACCTTTAGGGTGGAAAAAGTCTTGGATAGAGAGGGTGCTGGAAAAGCAGGCATGATAGAAAGCAGTGGGCCTGGTAATTAGCTAAAGGTAAGAGCCTGTGTGCTGGGCAGAGTGCAGTTGGATGACTGCACATGCTCAGATGGCTTGTGTCCAAAATGAGTCCTTGGGTCTGACATTAACACAGGTATGACCCCCACTCATGGGCTTCAAGAATTCCAAGATGGTGAGGAGAACATGTACCCTCTGAGTGTTTCTTCCCCTGGATGTTCTCCAGAACATGAGGTGCTTGCAGTCTGAGGTGCTTATGAGCCGGATCTCCTCTCTCGTCACTCACTCAACCACTCTCGCTCTCTCTCTCTCTC
>JBAJNP010002695.1:26422-45728 GCA_036877545.1 Yasuhikotakia modesta
TCTCTCTCTCTCTCTCTCTCTCTCTCTCTCTCTCTCTCTCTCTCTCTCTCTCTCTCTCTCTCTCTCTCTCTCTCTCTCTCTCTCTCTCTCTCTCTCTCTCTTGTACTCAGAAATGTTTTGGATCTGTTTTGTTATGACATTACACAGAGATGCACCAAACACCTGGAAAAAAGCAGCACTGGGCCAGTCCGTTCCCCGACCTGAACTGATATCACTGTTTAGGTGCCCAAACTTCTTGTGTTAGAGTTTCCTCTGAGGCTGTTCCCAGTTATGTTTCACAGAGTGTTTCATTTTCACAGAACAAAGGCACATGGAATAAATTGCATCCCTCCTGTTCCCATGTTCTAATGAATGAGATGCTTGTTAGAAGAAAAACACGTCCACATCTTTCCCCTGTGAGCCGCAATCACAGTTTTTAATATAAACAGTGGGGTCCAAAAGTCTGAAACCATGTTAAAAAGCAGAGAGCTTTATTATTTAAATCTGGCAATAAATTAAACATTTTACGTTTTTGACTAATATAAATTAATAAATGATGTAGAATGAGTAACATTCTTATGTATTTTTTTTGTAGAAAACATTGAGACATATGTGTGGAATAATTTCATTTGGCCAAAGCTTTTCTTTGTTTAAATAGGAGTGATAAAATTCTCGCTTATGAGCTGATTTATGTACTACTAAAGTAACAAGAAACCACATGTAACACTTAAAACAGAAAAACAAGAACACACGCTTTAGAACTGGAAAACAGAGATGAAAAAACATTTATATAATCTAAACAACATTTATATAATCTAGTGATAGCTGGGCTATTATGATATCTAAAGTACAAATGTTTTTAAACATCTGTCCTTCTATTTACCAAACCCATCTTCTGTGCTGTGGCAGGACGGCTGGAGCCTGTCTATTAATGTTTGAGTAACTCGTATTTGCATGTTCATAATTATGTGTTATTTTATCTAGAGGTTACATTCATATTCAGTTTTAACTATATATATGCCATATATGTTGTGTCAAGTTTATAGTTGTTAAAACCTTTAGGTGTATAACTGTTACAAGAGTGCATGCAAAAGGAAAAGTACTGAAATAGGGGAAATGTGGAGAAAAGGAATGATAAAGAAAAGAGAGAATGACAAAATCAGGAATTGAGGCAAGTGACTTCTTTCAGATACATAGGAAAAAAACAGATTCTGACGTAAAGACAAGCAGAGAAAAGAGAGGGAGAGAAGGATGTGCTTGATGTCTGGCAGTCTGGTACACAGACACACTCAGCTGGGATAATGAGCTCTCATTAATATCTACCTTCTCCCTGCTGTCCTGCTCTCATTATCATAATTATGTTTGCACTTATTCTCTCAACTACACATAACTTCTGTCTGTCATGATGGTTCATTAAACTGAGAGACACAGTCCATGGCATCTGATGAGGCTTCTGCTGTATGAAACAAGCTGCTGTCATTTAGTCAGGGTGTGTCTGACTTTCTCTTTAATGCACAAGCACACAAACCACACGCACTCAAGCATGTTGGGTCAATTGTAGCTACAGAAACATACATCTCCAGTCACTCTCTGTCTCTCTAAGTGAGAGAGAGGAAGAGAGACAGAGGGAGAGTGAGAGAAAGAGAGAGAGACATTGGGTGATTGGATGAAATATATATGCTTATGTATGTATCTCAATATTCTCTTTTGCTTTCATTGCAGTCTGTTGGAGTCTGTCTTGCTCTGTGTCTGAACAGAGTTCACTTCATGTTATTCAAATATCTTATTTCCTACAGAGGATTGCATGTGTTGGAACAGCCAATTATACATTTTGCCATGTAATATATTTGTAATGCAGTCCGCAGTGTTTTCGCAGAGAAAGGAGATCCTTGTCCTCAAAATTCCTAAAAAATTGAAATATCCTCTCTAGACTCGCAGCACAGCCGACTGCATTTCTTTAAAGCAGCAGTTCACCAGAATCAAAAATTCTGTCATATGTGCTCACTGGCGTTCAAGCTTCAAAAAGGATGTGAAGGCACCATGAAACCATCACTAACAAGTTGTGCTGATAAGATGTGATATCTTAGTATGAAAACACATGTTTTATGGTGCTTTTTGTAGGTTTTGGAGCTCTGAATTTAATAGCAGCAAAAACCTTCAAAATGTTCATTTGATGTTCGTTGAGTAAACAGTGACGGAATAGTTTTTAATTTGGCTAAACTTGCCCTTTAAACGTTTCTCCAGGTGTAACGTTTTGCTCCATATACTTCCACTGTAGGTGAGACTTACACTGTGGTAATTGACAGCATGGAAAAATTGGAAAAAATCAGCATGTTATATCTATCAAGCCGTGACTGTAAACACAAGGATTTTACATATATAAATATACACATGCCTCCCACGCTTCTCACCCAGGTTCCTCAGCGCCTTTGCTCTGTCTCTGTTCACTGTGTGCTGTGCTTCGGGGATTGACAGGGTGACTCATTGGAATATGTGTCTCTGGAAGGGCAAACAGCTCCTGCAGTTATTTTTGGAGCGCTGATGTTGAGGTTCGGACATCAAAGTAAGCATGTGTAGACCCAGCTGCAACAAGTGTCTGAAAGACAATGTGTGTCTCAGACAGATGCACTTTTGCAGCAGGCTGCCAGCTGAGTGCTATGAATGACACACGTTGCTTTGGCACCGCTGGGGTCATGTTAACCATATGACTGTCAGCTGGTGATGGTGCAGCTGCCATTTGCTTCTAAAGCACTGAAACATTTTGACCAGTGGTGGATGTTGCCATAGTCACATAGAAGATATATACTGCAGAAGTCTGAAACTACTGTACCGTACCTCAATGCCCACTTATTGACTCTTTGAAACACTGGGCAGTTTAATACAGCAGAATTCTGTGGGCTAATGTTTTTGTTTATTGGCTGTATTAATAGCTGTTGCTCCAGGCGTTTCCCTGCATAGTTGTGCTAGTTGTAAATCTCCTGTATCTCTCTGCAGTCTCTTGCTTCCTCGCATAACCATTTCAACTCAAATCAATATTTCATTTTTATTTATTAATTTATTCTGTTTCTCCTACATAGAAACCTTAATTACAAGTGCAACCCATCACTGGTGTATTTTATCTATATTATCATCATACTTCACTACAGGAATGAAATTTCCAAATGCATAACAGTTCAGAATTCAGAGTTAGATTATTTTAATTTGCTTGTTTTTCAAAGTTTAGTCATCCTGACCCTCGGCCAGACCACCAGTGTCTCTGGAACCAACATGATTAATGTTGCGGTCATGCAGTTAATGAGCCTTTGAAACGTGAACCTCTTGTGATGGAATTTACATTATTGAAAGATTCTGAATTATAATTTAGCTGCCACAGAAACATTTGCCACAAAAAACAAGCATAATCTAATATTCAGCCTTAAGAGATTAAACTAATGTGAGAACAATACAATGTTCAATTTTCAACATCTCACATTTTATCTCCAGAATAAGAACAGTAAGGTTGTATAGGACTCAGTTCTCACCCTGTTTCAGCATTCAGAGCGAATCTGAGCTACGTGACTCTCACCTCTGCTGTTTATATCTCTTTATACCTTCACTTACCCATCGCTCCATCTTTCTTTCCACCCGTTCCTCCTGCTCTGCTGTCCCAGAGGAGCAAGAAGTGAGCAAGAATTTTCTCATCTTGTTAGATGGAGAGAAATAAGACGAGAGATAATAACCAGAAGATAAATAGAAAAATAAGGCATTCAGGACAACAACCCAAGAGAAAAGAGCAAAAGCTACATATAAATGTGCTTTAATTGGCATTGGGAGGGAGGTTTACAGTGCTCTGGTATTAGAGAACTATAGAAGATCTCTCTGATGTTAACATTACCATGTGACCTCATCTGATCCCTCTCTGCAGCAGTAATGAATTGGGCAGTAATGCCTGTAATCTTTTCTCTAGACTTTCTAAGCAATAGAGCAAAGACATAATACTTCAGTCACAATCATCAGAAGGTTTATAGCTAATATTGTTTGCATTTTGTGATGGTAATCACACGATCACACGTCTACATTTTGTTGGAAGTGTATGTTTTGTGAATGTTCCAGCCTTGGTCTTTTTGGTTGAACAGATGCTGTCATCGTTTAATCAGCCCCATTGTTGTTTTAAATGTTTGCTGTTATTCTTCTGTGAAAAACAAAACCAGAAATTCTAAGAATGCCAGTTTTAGACTCTGAATGCAATAGTGAATGACATTTCAGAGTTTTAGAGGGAAGTTTGTCTGTTCCTCATACAAAGTTAATAAATGGCTTCAGTTGTCTTGAAATGAAGCTCATAAATATAGTATTATGGGTTTCGGTTGTGGTGGTTTTTTTTTTTTGAAAAAAAACATGACTATGAGCTTGACAAACATGACTATGAGCTGTCATTTTATGGAAAGAATCTTCAGAAATTTCCAAACTTTCTCTTGTGTTCTACTGAAAAAAGGAAACAGTGTAGAAGTCTGAAATGACAAAAGAATTTCATAAATGACAGAATATACATTTTTTTGTTTTAAATCTTTTTTACCAAAGCAGTAATAGGAGTGACCTCAAGATGATATTTAGAGCTCATTAACTGGGCAGGCAAGGTGTCTGTGCAAATTCTTTTGTGAGATTTGTGTTATATTTACATTTTCCAAACTGACTTCCTTTCTTTCCTCAGCACTCGTGTCTGTCAGGCTGTGCAGCGTTCCTTCTCTCCAGGGGGTCCTTTTAATTAAAACTGTGGATACAAAACCGGCAGAAAATGTCCTATTAATCAAACTCAAACAGGCCTCTGGTAAAAATCCAAAACTTCCTCCTCTCATCCACCTACCTATTTATTCATTCGTTTTCTCTCTTTGCCCTCCATCTTTCACTGCCTCTGAGCAGTCAGAAGAGCTTTGATGGCCACGCATTATCCTGGAAGCTCTCTCTCTCATATGTGCACACGCATACAGATGCAAACCCACATCTACTTGCTGTCAAATGTTGAGCCATCTGCCTGTGTTGGGATTTGACTTCCAGCTGCCACTGAAGACACTGAAATGAAAGTGATTTGAGTGTCTGTGGCCCACAGGAGAGACGTGATAGAGTTTGGAATGTTAACACAGCATTTAAAACCCTAGCGACATGTTTGTGTCTTTCTGCCCTGTGGACATTCAATTCATCAACCAGTGATGTGAAATTGGTAGCTGTGAGGTCTCGATTAAACTGGAATGAAAGTCACAATTCTGCATATTTGAATGTGCACACAATATGCCTTACCTAAACAATATAATTACCCTGATACATTTTTGTTTTCTGTTTTATTAAAGATACACAAATTAACAGATATAAATTTGAATATATACATGCAGATGTAGATACACACGTTTATTTACATACTCATTTAAATACACACACACACACACACACACACACCCACACACACACACACACACACACAGATCTGCCCAATTTTACATCTCACACATTGGCACATGCATAGAGTTTTAAAAGAAGATCTGTTAGGAATGTGTTCATATGATCCTGCCAGTCACACTGCTATGAAAACATAAACAAGCACATACTTCCCTCCTATTGACCGTTCATCCGACATCCCTCACATTCCATAGCCAGATGCAGGAGAACACCGAACTTGAGTTAACCAATATGTTTAATAATTGAACAATTCATTTACATTAACATTATACTAACATTATACCAAATATTGCCTCTATCTAGTCTTACTTACTAATTGAAAAATGAAAGCTGATTGGTCAAAGGTAATATGTAATCAGTAGATCTGTACTCTTACCTAACATGGAGGTCAACTAATTTTTCTTTGAAAGATGATGCATACATTTGTTTTGGATCATTCAGTAGCTTAACATGAGCCCTTAAGTAACTGTAAACGAAATCAGACACTTTCAAAATCCCCATCTGCCAAAAAACACACATGGTAATTCATCGCTACAGGAGGGTCATGGCAACATAAATGATCGGAAATTTCATGTCTTGAACTTTTTAATAAAGTTTCCATTACCGCCCTGTGAGCTGGAGGTGGGCTTACATCAGTGGAGTTTATAAAGTCACGGGCCGCTGCCTTTAACGATATATAAAAATAAAAGATTTGGGTGAATTTGGGGTGACGACGGGCCCAGGACTGGGCTGTGCAGTTCCCTGCGGAGGCCATGACAGTGAATTTGATGTGGGATTGTAGAGTTGTACTAACTCATTTCCCCTCCCTGTTCCCCCAGCTCCACTCCTGGAGTCTTAAAGGAGTCCCATTGTGAGGGGTTGGATGTCACAGCGCTCAGAGCACGGAATGCCCGGGTGCTTTACAAAGACACTCCTGTTCATTCCAACCCCCCTCTTTTCCTCTCTCAACCGGTCCATGTGCTCTGAGTCGAGGGCTGCACAAATACAGGCTAACTGATAGATGTGCTCTGTTATACGATCCACAGCATGCTCTGTTCCCTCTCATTCCTGCACTGTAGCACATTCTCAAACACAAAAAGAAATTGGGAGAAAGGAAGTTCACATATATGGAGACGTACACAAAGACCATATGCATGCCCAGAGGAACACTTTATTTCTCTGATTGTTTTTTCATAGCAAGACTTAAATGGGATAATTCACCCAAAATCCAGTTTCTGTTATCGTTTATTAACACTCATGTGTATCCATTTTTTTTTAGGTTTCCTAAATGGAGTTCTTAACTACATAACCATATAATTATTTGTTTGATCTTGGCAAATTTGAGCAGCTTGCAATATTGTTGAGATCTTTAGAGGTGGCAAACGTAAAACATTTAATCTGAAGTCAAATCTGAGAAGCAGGAGACTCTCCATTTGCTTTCCATTTAATCTCATCGAGACAAATAAAAGATCTCATTTGTGATTCTCCTTTCGTATGAATGGATTCTATTTTGTACAACAGCAGAGATCCAGACTGAGATACGATGTAGCCTGGGACCTATGAATGAGAAAACGCATTCATGGTTGCTCGGTTGGTTTAGAAAGGAGACTAAATAGTTTGGATGAGATAATGCTTGGAAATGCTGCAATGCAGAGCTATGAAAAACAATGTAAAGAATATTTCAGTCATTAATCAGTTAATCCCACAAAACTGTGGTAAACCACCAGACACCAAACAAGTGATTATCCGCCTGGCAGCAGTGAGAGGAAAAACAGCCTCTCTTTGATGATGAATGTCATGGCTATGCGCCCTATCAGTGAGACTGAAGTGAGACACAAAAGGTTGGTTTTCTGTAATGTCTTGTGGTTATCCTCAGCTTGAACTTTCAATTTTTCAATAGTTACAGATCTGCACTTGTCTATAGAGCAGTTTAGTGGGAACCTTTTTGCATACATGAGGTATCCTGATGCAAACAAAGTAGGAATTTGTATATGATTTATGGTTAAGTTTAAACTTGACCCCAAAACATGTAAACATCCTCTTGTCGCTTTGAAGCCCAGTTTGTCCATCCTGTGCTGTTTTATCTCTCTGGTATGGCATGAATGTATGTCTTTGTGTAAGTTAGTGTCTGTAAGCATGTGTTCAGTCTCTAAGGGTATGTGTTTGCTGTGTGTAGATTTCAGCGTAGCTCAGCTGGTAACGTGGTGGTGCAAGCAATGCAATGATCATGGGTTCAAATCCCAGGAAACACATAAACCAGATCATTTATGTATACCTTGAATAAGACACTGCAGTAAATGTGCTTGCCAAGTGAGAATGTGTGTTTCATAATTATTTCTGGAGATGAAATCTTAATGTCCAAGCAGATGTTGGAAAACTTTGCTCTGATGTCATCCGTGCTTCAGCTCATCCATGATTGCTGCAATAGTTCGCCAACTGTTTTTCTGCATTAAAATCTTCAGTTAACACGCAAACTTTCTCATAGCAATAATCACACACTTTGTCACGCATACCGTCCAGCCACTCTCCTAACAGTCTCTTATTTACACAGTCACTCAATGTGTCAACGTTTCCATCCAATGGCCAGCCAGCTTCATTTGAAAGAGAGGTGGTCAGTCTGAATTTAATTCAAATCATGTGGGCAGATGGAGTGAAAGATAAAGTCACACACACACACACACACACAGAAACAGGCAGTGAGCAATTTTAGACAGTGAGCGAAAGGAAAAGCTCAACTCTAACCTTTGAAAAGTATCCAGCTATGTTTTTTCTGGACAAATACTGAGTGTGTGTGTCTCTGAGAGGCTTGAGTTTGTTTATGTGTGTCAGAGAGGTGTAAAGTCTTCTCCACCCTCTGGTCAGCTGGACAGGAACTATGAGATGTCTACACCAGGACTCCAGCTGCACAGCTTCACACACACACACACACACACCATATTCTACGTCAAGCCTGTAGAACGTCCATCACTGATTACACACAAGCAAGAACAAACTAAGGTTATTATTTTAAAAATGTTTTTTTGTTAAATTGTTAAATTACAGTTTTCTCCATATTATTTAATATTGAAAATTTGTTGGTTAGTTTGTTAATCTGGTTGATTTGGTTAGTTCTACATTAACCGTGTAGTCATTACAGATTTGGATGCATTTTAACTAAAGCACTAATCATTTATTATAAATGTACTCTATAAATCCCATTCACAATATTACAATGCGAGTAAATGATTACAACTTTTTTTCAGCTGGATTTGCAGCATTTGATTAGATGTGAAACATGTGATGTTATTGGTTAATATTTTGTTCTCCACCTCTTCTTTGCAGAAGAAGTACTGATAGTCCTCATGGCATCTCATCCATCTCATCATATTCTCAGAACCAGCTGCCAGTGAAACAACTTCCAGTCTCATACGCTGAGTAGTTCCTGCCTTCCTTAAATCTCTGTGACCTGCTGTTAATGCTAATACAGTGTGATTATAGACATATAACTCCCCATGAGCTCGAACTTAAATGCTGTTATTCTTTCTAGGAAATTGTACACGCTCATCTGAACAACCGAGTGGAGCAGGGCAGCATTGTGTTTTTGTATTAGTTTGTTCTTTCCAATAAGCAATAAAAATAGACTGCTGATATTTTGTGGAGGCATTCTTAAATGACTTCTAACTATAAATTCATAGGGAAATTATAGAAAAATAGCCAGCCGGCTAGCATACACCTATAGCTATAGACAAGTCTGGGCCCACATCTGTGTGGCTAAATCTGTAGTAAATGAATCTGTAGTACTTTTCCTGTTTCTTCAGTGATGTAGTTTTAATTATAGTCCTTAAATTTCCGAGGAAGAGCTTTGGACCATTCAATGTTTGGTCTGTTTTTGAAGGAGTGTAATTACCATTTGATGAATTTCATTTTAACAAGATATCATTATGTGTCTAACCCGGTTGTTCCTCACTACCCCCCCAAACTTCATCTGCTCATTTGGCGATTGTGAGGTCATGGGGAATAAAATGAAAAGCATGTGTGGCCCTGATCAAGCTCCAGTGAGACAATGCAGAGTCAAGATACGGACAGACTTGCGATTGTGAGCGTGTGCACTCTGTGGAGGGCTTGCGTGCCGAGCGAACGATCTGTGTTTGTGGTGTGTACTTCGCATGCATTTTTACAGGGCAGGCGGTTTGAAATGGCGGATGTGTGAACTGGCATGCAATGAGAACGGAAAGCCTGTGTAAAATTACACACATGCTTGTGGGTGTGCCAAGCTCTTCCACAGCCCTGCCGGCCTGCCAGGCGCCCTGAAAGAAAGGCTAGTGTGTGTGTGAGGACAAATGGATCACTCAAACAGTGGCAAACACCCCCGTGATATAGTTTACTTTTAACACTACATTTGACAATTTAATCCAATGCGACTTAGTGTATTATGTTCTGTTTTATCAATATGTGTGTTCCCTGGGATTCAATCCCACAAGCTTGTCATTGCGTGCGCTACAATCAGGCAGCTGAGCTACAGGGACACTCTCTGTAGCCATTCATAGCTTGCTTGTTTTTATCCTGTACATGGTGTGTGTTTTGAATTATGCAAAGTCTGTTCATGACCTGCTTCATACATCTGTGTCAAACCTGCACTGTAGGCTCTGTGTAACTAATGTACCTCTTTTTGAGAATGTAACTATAACCAGCAGACCAACTCCACTGTTACTGACTGCATAGAACCTATGTATTTATGTACACACACACACACACACATATGTGTATGTGTGTGTGTGTGTGTGTGTGTGTGTGACCCGTGCTGGCAAAATGAGTCAGAATGTGGACAGACTAATGACAAGCTACAGGCAAAACAAGTGAGACGTCAATTTGGTCTAATTTGAGGTTTTTACAAAAATGAGCTCATTAAGCCCTCGGCTGGCAATCCCAATGCTCCAAATAACAGCTAAAACCTAAAATGACTGGCATACCTTTCTAAATCTTTCCCTTGTTTTAATAAACCATGACAAATTGTGCTTCAGGCAGGTGTAGCTCATTTATTTTCTGACAAATCCAAAAATACCTCATTTTTTCAAATTTTTTTGATAAATTTGCAGCATGGAGTGTATATGTGTGTGTGTGTGTGTGTGTGTGTGTGTGTGACCTGATTCTTTCTTTCACTCAAGATAAATTACATGTTTTTATCAGAAATGTTAATCCATACCCAAAGTGTGACCTCTGCCTTTAACCCATCACTGGTGAGGAGTGAACACACACTACAAGTCATGAACACACACTACAAGTCATGAACACATACACACACACCCAGAGCAGTGGGCAGCTATCACTGCAGCACCAAGGGAGCAATCGGGGGTTAGGTGCCTTGCTCAGTTGCACTGAAATTAAACCAGCAACCTACTGATTATAAGCCCCAATAACCAGTAGGCCAGGTGAGGAAAAACAGTGAAATAAGTCTTTGTGTCATCTACCATTAAGGAAAAACATTATTATATGTTAAGGGATATATGAAACCAGATCATCCACCCTACAACTGATCCCAGTGTCTCTATATTATTGGGGTTTCTCCTTGTCAGCACCCAGAATTATGATCAACACAAGTGCATACTGTGTGATTAATGTGCTACGCTCACACACAACCCTGTCAATGACAGATTCTCAGAGAGAGGGAGAAGGAAAGAAAGAGAGAGCTAGAGAAAGACTGAATAAAAGCTAACACAAGTCCTCTAAACTTGAAACCAAAGGCAAAACATTTCTTTACTATCCTCATGCTTTCCTTTCAACAGTGGTTTAATGGGAATGTGTGTTACTGTACTGTGCTGATGGCCGGGTTTGAGCTCAACTGTAATTTAATCTCATTTTTGGTTTGCCGGTGCATAAAACAGTGGCCGTCTAGTGACTAACGATTCAAGTAAAATAAGTGAGCATGCTTGGCTGTGCTTCTCGTGTTAACAGCCTCTGAGGGTCCGATCCCACCATTACTAACGGAAAATAAATGCAAAAATGTAAGGCCAAACTAGTCCAAACTGGAGAGGACATAAAATCCTTCTTCAATGATGTATATGTCTGCTGTCATTAAGGAAATATAAGTGCTTGTGCTTCTGCTGAGCGGTCATAAATTAACTGCCAAAAAACCTCAGAACTTCCACCTTCAAAAGCAGGCCAGTCAACTTGTCCATTGAGTCCACTGAGCCATATATTTTAGGAAGTATCATTTACTGGCGCTGTGAAGGCTCTGTTTCCACCAGTGCACACCAGGGGTCTCAATCACAGCTGTCTCCTTAGACAGACAGCTACCGCTGCCCACTGTTCCCAACGGACAGCTACCCCTGCTGGTGAGCCTCAGAATTACACCAGTGCCACTCATGGCAATATGTACTTAATCAAAAATCAATTCTTTAGATGTAGTTCAAAGAGAAAAAAAACGCTGGAATAAACCCAGTTAAAACCCAGTACAAATATGAATGAATAAAATTTATCACTCTGTTTTATACCAAAGTACCATGTGCATTTTGAAGCCTGACTAATATGCATTCCAAAATATTTAATCTGTCTGAGGTCATGTTGACCTCAGCAATCTAACAATCTACTCAGCAATCTAGCAGAACAAAGAAAGATTGAATTAATAAGTGAATGACAGGTCGGTTGTATCTCTATAGGGTATATATGCCAGAGAGTCTTACATTGTAAAATAGTTTTTTATGTTAAAAAACCTGAGTCTCTGTGACACCAAACTTAATGTAACATTTTCATTTACTCATCCAGAAACAGAGTTTTACATCAGTGGCTTTAAAGGCACATTAAACCTGTCATACAAAAGGCAAGGGCCATGTTAATAGCTGTACATTTCCTGAGTGACAACAGTCTGTGTTTTGATATCTGTTAGTTAGCCTAACAGTTGTACTTTATTTGAGAAAATGTCTTGCATTCAGCAAACCAGTTGGTCCAACAGAGCTAAACGTACTGCTTATAATCAGATAGATGACAAAAGTAACAGATAAATTGACAATGTACATGGTGATATTAAATATGTTGTCACAAAGATAAGAAACTTATGGCATTTGTTTCACGAGTGACTCCCAATTTGTTCTTTTTAATGTAAAAATTCATTGTAGTAAATCATATTTTGTTTGACATCTTTTTGTGTTTTTTCAGTCTAACTGAAAGGTAAAAGTTGATATTGGGAATCTGAACTTCACAAACACAGATTTGAGTCAGTATTAACCTCAAAGCTTTGCCACAAAATTGTCTTTGTGCCCCATCTGTCAGTCTCTGCATGCACACAGATGATGGTTATATTGTATGCGTCTGTTACTGGACTAATATGGAAACAAACAGAGCAAAATTCAATTTTGTAGGGGAGCCAACACTTAAAGTGCACAGTGCTTAATGTAAGTTATGAAAGCAATATGCTTTGCCATGTTGAATATGTCTCTGGTTTTGATGATTTATGGTGTGTAACTGAGATGCACCTGGTTAACAGTGTAGCTGTCATTACTCCTGACATTCATAGATACAGTATAGCAGCGCTGAATGAATAAATTGAACGCAGGCCATATGTTTGGTTATCTTCATCATTTGTTTTAGCGACGTACACCTCCAGTCATTCCGCCAGGGAGTCTGAGGGCTCATAAATACACAGTTGCTGGAGAGGTCATGATACAGCTATCCAAATAAGAGTAATGTGTTTGATGACATTACTGCAGCGCTTACTCCATTAATTTATAAATGTGTGTGGATGGCTGGTCTTTGCCAATTTATGGAGGAAAATTGTGCCTTTTATCAGCTTCCAACCATGTGTTTTCAATGTACTTGAAAGTGGAGAGCACGTGTACCCGTGCCAAAAACAGCCTCTTTATTTCAGCAGTAAGATTGGCTTTAACAAAAAATACTTCTACCTTTGGTGCACGTATCTGCGGATATGGCAAGCCTTTGTCAAAAACCAGCAGTAAATGGATTAATTGGTTGTTGATCGAAAAAATGGTCTTCTTTGAATTATCATGTTTGACCCCATGCAATTCTTAAGCAAACTTTGGGTTTCTGAGGATTTGGAAATTATTTTAAGCTACTGCATAAGCTACTAAGCTACAGATACATAGCAAGCTAGTCTTAATGTCAGGAGTACACCTCCTGTGTGTGATGTCTGAGATTGCTCACTAGGTTTTAGAACAAAGCAATTGTGATGCAGAGCTTGTAAGGAGCTATAAAGCAGTGAAATCTATTAAATATTTTAGTTTTCTTTCTAACTTCTAACTTATATGAGCCACATTTGCTAAATTTTCAAGGTGTTTGTATCTGAAATTGTCCATGGCCTGGCAGAGTATGGTCACCTCAGGGTGACATGTTGCCTGCCTTGTGCCATGCCATTGGAAGACCGTTGCTTGCTGGGCGGCGTTCAATCCCTGCTGGCATGCTACAGCGTTCACACAGAGCACACACCGCCTGACAAGCTTGTAAAGCTCCTGAACTCATACGAAGGAGGGTTTGGACCGGCAGTTTACAAGTTTGGATGAAATTCTCAGGCATTGTGGGTCACTGGAGGAGAGAGAGGGAAGCGGAGGACGAGGGTGTTGTTTTTATTCAGCCTCAGCTAGTCAGGTCTAAATGTCACATTGACCACAGATGTACATTCCAAATGTGAAAACAATGAGGAAGCATGAACAGAAAAGCCTTTATTACCTTTCTGAGGGAACAATGTTGGTTTTACTGTAGTACAGTTCAAACCTGTTGCATTATTCAAAATTCTTTTACATAATTTATTAAAATAATCACAGTGCTGGTCTTATGGCAAGATGTCTAGATCACATTTTGTTCAAATGTAATAGGCCCAAAAATAAGCAAATATTTTCTTTATAATCTGTGGCGAAATATGACCTGGACATGATTTTGACAAATTTCTTGAGACTCACTTGCTGATAACAGCCTCATGTTATTGAATCAGAAATGTTACTTATTTTATGACTGTGTGAGGTCACATTTCATAACCAGAACTACAGGTGATGTGTTGAACTCCTGACAGTGATTTATGACAGCTGGCCAATAAGATAAGACCACAGCCTAATCAAACTCCACTCTGCTGTACAGCACAAGTCTCTGGTTTTACAGGAAGCTGTGATTTTAGAATGGATCATTTAACCTCTGATAAACGACTGTGCCTCAAGCAATCTGAATCAGAAAACATATGGCAGAAATCAAAGAGAAACTCATGTAGCCAAAGCAGGTAGAGAAGATAAAAACAGAGGAGAGCAAGTTCTTCTAGTATATATGACCCTTATATAGGGCAAGATTCAGTCTCTCAGGTTACACACCATCTCAGTGAGAGAGATTTGTATGACAGGCAATATTACAGATCTGTGTGTTTTCAGAGACAGGGTCTGTGTGTATGTGGTGGAAGGGGTGGGAGAGGAACAGGGTAGAGTCTCCCTCCTTTCAGGGCCCCTCTGTAGATTCTCTTCTTTCATCTGTGCACCTGTTTCTCATTTCCTGCTCAGGCATTTGAGGGTTGCGCAGTCTGCCGCACAGGGCCGTCTAGCACGCCTGTCAGAGTTTGTCAAAAGACGAGCCCTCTGCCTTCCACTGAAAGCATGTAGCAGCCCCATATATTCTTAAATGTGAACAACTGGCATCAAACAGAATTGCAAAAATAATTCAAACATGATTGATGCTTGAATTAATAATTAAACAGGTTTCAAATGCTATTTGAAGTCATTGCATAAGCCATTGTTAGGTTGAGTCGTCAAAAATGACTCTTTGGCATAATTAAAATATTTTGTTCGACTAATGATATGCATTTTGTCTGGGACTATCTGACCAGCGGCAGATGGGGGTGTTATTCAGGAACAATTTTTGAAAGTCATTGTTGGCAGTTCACTTTGGTGCCAGTATAGAAAAAAAATACACGTTTTAGCATTAAAAATAAAAATATTAATTGTTCTTTGACATATATGGACATTAGAAGATTAAAAAAAGAAACCAGACTTTCTTAGTTGAAAAAGTTAGTTTCATGCCTCTCTCCCTCACAGGTATAGCACACACATCTGTCCCACTCACTTTAACACACACCAATTTATTACAGCAACAGCCACCTCCTCACATTCATTCCCTCAATCTTGCACTAATGGCCCCATTTTTACCCTCCACCCTTCTGCTCTTATTTCTCACCTGGTTCCTTTACAGTCCCACAAAGCTCTTTCTCAATCCAGGGCCTAATGCAGTACATCACCGCACTCCCATCTGCTCTGTGTAACCCACCTCAATTTCCCTCTGTCCATCATTCAGCTCCATATGTCTGACCTCAGCTTTGATCACTGATCCACCGCTTTGGAGCTCTGATGGGTGTAGAGGCCTGGAGCTCTCTCCCTGGATCCCCAAAGGGACCTCAGCGCTCCTCTGGGCCCAGCTGCTTCCTCAGCCTGCAGGATGAAGGAAACAAGCAGGGTCAGCGTGAACACATCAGTCATTGATTTGCTAATAGCAATGCTTTGTTAAAATGATGAATCTCATGGCTATTGCATCATACAATGTTTAATTGCTTTGCGCACCACAGAATATGACCGTAGTAAAATTATCCTAATGCTGAACATAAATCTGTATTTTAACCATTCATTTTGTGGGATACAGCCTTTGCTGTAAATGTCCCATGCTGTGCACCAATTTTAATTGTTCTCGTTGTTAGCAGAGCAGATTTATAGCAACAAATATGACAAAAAGTCAAATGAAAAAATAGATGTTTTATAATCATTTTGTCAAAATGACCAATATTTCTAGTCATCAGCTTTTATATATTTATGCATTTTCCAGGCACTGTTATACTGTATAAAGTGATAGCTAAACAGCATATGTTGTGTTTTGGACTCCAACATGAGATGTTGGTGTTCTGGTGTTTCAAACAGGCATTTTAAGCAACTTTAGATTCATCTTTCAACAACCAGTTCCACCAGAAAGATCATGCAGATGTACCAGCACTATTACAAAGGAACATAAAGTAGCATGAAAATTCCTAAACTCTGATTAGGTAAAAACAACTGAAACAACACAGGTGGGCTTTAGAGTTGGTTGAGGGCTTCAATTTGACTCATGCAAGGTCATTGGCTTGAGTCTTTGGCAGATTGAACCACAGGCAGTGCACAAGTTTACTGCGGTTCAAACTCAGTCATTAACTGAAACACTTAACACACACATTCCCACACAGGAGAACAGAACAGCACAGGAAGGCAGCTGCAGATAAGCCAGGGGCTGTATTGAAACCACATGCTGATGGAATACATGGACTTCACGGGATGTCAGATACCATGGCGACAGTCTGTTAGTGACCTAATAATTGTTGTATGGTGGCAGAAGAAAAGTTGCAATGCTTTCAACGTGAAACAGAATAGAAATTAACATAAAAATAGTTTGGAATATAGGGGTTTCTTAAAGCATACAAGTGCAATTTCTGAGGTGTAAGCATAACTAAATGGAGTTACTAAAGTAATTATTGTTTTCAAACATGTTTCATGGACACTTCCACCATCTGTCATTGGTCAGACAAACAGGTTGAGCAGACTAAGCAAAGTTTCTTATGTAAAGCTGGTGTAATACGCAAACAGACTGAGTCAAAGTGTTTAGTTTAGTGCTATAGAAAGCACAAATGCTTAGCATTGGGTGTGAAAAATTCCTAAAATTCCCATCCAGTGGTTGTCTTGTTAAATAAATGCTAAATGAAATGATTTCCCCCATATCTCCACAGCCTAAAAGAGCCCACATGGCCCACTGCTATCACATGCTGAGAGTAACAAACACATTTGGCCTGAACAGAGAGCGACTCAGAACCAGGACAGATGTAGCAACTCTCAATCTACATTGCTCTCGTCTCTCTCTGTTTCTCTCACACTCTCTCTCCCCCCATTTCGTGTTACTGTTTATGACCACACATACTAAAACGCAGGGCCAAGTTCCACAGGGCAATGTTGTGCATTTTATATAGAAAACACTAAAAGTGAAAACAAGCTGAGATCACGAACGAGAGGTTCGGGGAGGGATGTGGAGGGTGTGCGTGTGAGAGTTTGGGCTCCTGCGGGTGTCCTGCAGAGATATCTTATACCTGCCAATCCTTTGCTGGCTTTTTTACTGCTCGTGGTAAACCCAAGACGTTTAACTGTTTTCTATTTTATGTTACTCACTGGTGACCTTATTCTTCCCCTCTAAGCCAACTTTTATGTGACATCATCGTTCATCAAAATATGGTTGTTGGCAAAACACGATTGGGATTTTTTTCTATGGTTGTTGAATCAAAACTTTTAAAGTTCTGACATAAAGTAGATCTTAGTATTATGTGAACTGCCATGACTCTAGACTAAATCACAGAGGACTAGTAACTTTATTGCCCATGAAATCATTAATCCCTGGTCAACTTTGATGTAAAGGAGAATAAATGTAGTGTTGTTATGCCCCCTGCTGGTTAGTAACGCACATTGCGTTTACCACAGCAATGGAGAAAACGCTACTGTACTTCCAGGCTGGCTGGAGTTTCACACCCCTGGTGTAGAGGGTGTTTCTGTATAAGGCTTTAAATGTGAAATAAATTCTCCTCATCACGTTTTATTAGAGACCCATGAACACATTTGTTGTTGTCATATAGACACCTCTGGTGGAAGAACATTTACTGATATACTGGGTGCAGGATACACCAGTCCTGCACCTGTTTCTGCTCTCCAAATCCAAAATCTAGATTGATTTATCATTTGCCTCTATATTTATATAGCTTTTACTTTTTACACTCAGAAGTGTGTGTGTGTGTGTGTGTGTGTGTGTGTTGCAGCTTCATTGTGAGCTGAGACAGTATTTTCCTCTCTTTACCCTCTACACACTTAGAGGAAATAGAGAGAGTAGGTGGTGTACTGGAACTGTGTGTAGCCTGAGTGTGACAGTGTGTCCCAAAAGTAACATGCACAACTGTGTTAACTATCAGTGAGTCTGACAGTTATCTAGGTGTCATTTTGGGTAATATATTTTAAAACACACCATCAGTTTTCCACACCTGTAGTGTCTATAAACATTAAAAACTCAAAGACTGGCTGGAAAATGGTTATAAAGAATAAATAGACTGATGTTGGCAGAAACCTATAACATTGCAAGGAGACCTTGGAGGATAAAAAATGCAGTAAAGCTGTAAGCTGTGACCCATTGTAATATTTCAGAGTGGTTTTAAGAATCAAAGGTTTTGTGTAATGTGGAATGCTGAAATATTTAAAGAATATGTTTTAATAATCTCTTTTAAATTCAAACAAGTACTAGATCCACTAGAGTTCCTTTGATTCTCTTCTAATCTGTTTCTCTCTGTATGCAGACCTTCTGCAACCAGATTCAACTTGAAGAAACTACATGAAGTGATCAGGTTTGTGCGCACTGCAGTAACAGCTTTGCTAATTCACACCACAGAGCACAGACTCAAAATCTTACACACAGAACACAGACTTAAACAGACACAAAGATACTGTTCAGCAAAAATAACTCAGTTTTTCAGTTCTGTGCTGTAATATGGTGAACAAGTGTTTTCATGTCACAGCTGCCGTGTTGTGTATTTAACATGTCTGTATTGACTAGTTGAAACTGAACTGTTTTAATTTTATATGTGTTAAATGAGGTCAATAAAACATATTCTGAATTTTGTTTAGGCCTCCAGGTTTAGACCATCAGATTCCACAAAGTGTTTCGTGAAAAGGTTAAAGTGAAATTCTGTGTGTTACGGTGGAGTTGTACCAACACAGGGGGCGCAATTTCCAAAGGAATGTGAACTTTTTATTACAATACTTAGCAAAATAAAAAGTGTATTACTGTTATGAGTAACTGACTTGTGATAAGTCAGATAATTAATAAAGACATTATCATAGTTGCTACAACTCAACATAATAATAACAACATAACAATAATAACAGTCACAAACATTACATTATAAAATGCTTAA
>JBAJNP010002696.1:0-45727 GCA_036877545.1 Yasuhikotakia modesta
AAATAGCCAAGCGGTTAATATGTCTGCATCTCGTAATAGCAATGAATCTGTGCCATAAGGGTTTGAAGTCTCTGAAGATATCACACAGGACAGCTGGAGTTTATGCCCTATTATGAACTGTCTCAGTCTTATTACTGGGATAAATTGCTCATGTTTCCCAACATCAGGCAAACGGCGCACCGACTATATTGACAAATTGCTTAATTAAATGACATCACTAAAACTTGAAAGTACAATAAATTGCTCTTCGCTTTCCTCTCATTACAGAGAATAACAGTGTGGCTTTTCATCCGCAGATGTTTGCAGTAATTCTGTTATTTGGTGGTACAGGCTGAAGACAGGAGTTCTGTACGGGTCACTGTTGTAGCAATGAGCTCCTGTTATTGATGGAATGAAGAAACGCTGTCATGGTTTGTTATGCAGTCTGTCGTTTAGATCTGTGGTCTGACGTCTTATTTCCTGTCTGTTCTATCTAACATGACTAAAAAAATGAAATTCTTTGCTGATGCTCAGTGTGAAACTAGTTGGGGAAACGGTTTTGAATATGTTGCCTAGTTCTACATGTAAGACATATTTTTAAGAAAATGCATGGCTTGGTTTCACCAACCAAACGTAGCTTTGTTGCATAGCATGTTTGTTATTTTGAGGGTGGGAGGGGTGCGTTTGTTTGGTTTGAGTGTTGATACCAACAGAATTTCTCTTTCTGTCCCTTTAAGGGAACGATTTTTGTTTAATTGTATAGCTTCATGCTATATAGCTGCCACATTTTTACGCTGTTGAGTTTATGAGGATAATAATATGCTCATTAATTTCTTCTCACTGAGCTTGAATGATTTCATGTGGTGAAGAAAAGCTGGATAACTGTGACCTTTCAGAACAGGGCAACAATCTTCCCCTGTTGAGGAAGCGAGTCATGTAATCACACATGCAGTCAGGCGGCAGTAATAGCGCCAATTCAGCCTCTTACCGCAGGAAGTTCGTAGCCATGCAGATATTTTATTAAAATACAGGAAGAGGGTTTGCTTGTGTCAGGTTTCATATCACACACAGCGCAGGGAAACAACCTGCGTTATTAACTTTCTTTCCATTTCTCAGCTAGCTGGGAAGGTTGTGAGAACATTGGCTAACATTCTCTAACAGTTCTCTTAAGGTTCTTGCAGCAATGCTAGTTTGATGTTTAAATAGCGCTCCAAACATTTAAACATTTTTTTTAATGTTATTTTAAAAAATGTTATTTTGAACATTTTAGACATCTTTAAAACGTTCAAAATAACATTTTATAAAATGTTTTTGTTACTCAATGGAAATGTTAAGGAAACGTTCTTACAACCTAAAATTGTTAACTTTGTTACTCCAAACATGCTCCTTCATAAAATATAGAAACTAGTCAGAAGGGTTCAGGACTGTTTTTTAGACTCTTTTATAAAAAAAAAAGCTATGCAGTTTTATTCTGCTGTTGCCATGAAATCAGCCTCACAGAGTGAATTCACCATCCATTAGTCCATTAATATTGCGGACATTAAAAGACACGGTCGCTGTCTCTCCAGGTGTTTCTGTCATCAGTGACAAATGTTAAAATGAACTGTCCTGTTTTTTCTCTCATGTGAGCGTGAGAAATGAGTGCAGAGGACTGTGTGAGGATTTGACCTTTTCATGGTGAAATCTCAAACGGAAGGTAAAGAATCTCTCCAGGGCTTTTCTGGAGGATGTGTGTGGAGGAAAGTTTGCCACTGACTGGTAAGTGACAAAACTTTAGAGTAGCCATGTCATAAAAATTGGCAATTGACGTCATTGGCAGTTTTTTTTGTGTGTGTTTGAAACAGCATAAACTGGTTTTAAATGTAAATGTTTTAAATCCTTCTTTCTCTCTCTCTGTCTCTCCCTCCCCTTTTTTTTCAGCAGCTCTGAAAGAACAGATCAGGCGTTTCTTCTGTAGAGTCTGTAGATTTATCAATAGTTACCTGATGGTTAGACAGACGTTATTTGCCTTTTGAAGAAAGAGAAATAAAAAGAGTGGGAAACAGACCCCTGAAGAGAACTATAAAGTGACTGACAGCTCGGTTCGATCTGACCTCAATTCTCTTATATACTGAAAAAGCTATTATGCTTTAAAGTTGTTTTTCGAATATGATTTCAAGGAAAAGTGTCATAAATTGTCATAGCCTGGTGTCTCACACGGCCGGTGCCAAGATTTATAATTGTAAAGGAATAAGAAGCTCGGCGACTGTTAGCACACAGTTACCCGCGTGTATGAGATCAGGAACAATTACTTGCCTCCCTACCAATTTCACTTAGTGCACTTCAGAGTGAACACTGCTTACTAAATCTCCTGCCGGCTGCAGGGAATTTCAAAGAAGAATTATTTCTTTTTTCAAATGGCCCCATTAAAAGTGCAGTTGTATGACATGAATATTAAGGGTCTTTGTTAAAAAGCTCAGTGTGGTGAGGAAGTTTTATGTGTGTTGAATGTGTGTGTTGTGTGTTTGGTTAAATACACAACGTTGTCTTGAGTGTGTCGTGATGTTTACATTGTCTGATGCTTCTCGTCTATTTTTAGGCTCAGAAATAACCGCCTTTCCTCTCAGCCACAATTTCCAAATGCCTTTGCTAGCCAGACTGTAAAGGTTGTCCTCTAATGGTTCGAAACCACAGTTGTTAAAATAGTTTGAAGTTTTTTTCTGGAGGTGTTTTTTCTCATTACTTTACATATCAAACTGGGGATTGTAAAGAACCATGTAAAAATGTAAATATACACTGTTCTTATTTTCTGTCTCTCAAGATGTTTTTTTTTTTTGTCTTCCCCAGGTAATTTAGCTGAAGGTTTAGCATCGTGTCTCTGAGCAGCGGGACCCGACCTGTCGCATTTGAGTCGTCTGCTCTGACCCTCATATTAAAGCTCACTGCGGCGCTTAAGTTAACACGGGCATACAGGCGGTAAAATGACACGTTTCACGACGTGGTAATAATCTCCCTTCATGCCACACTGGAATAACTGCAGTAGCCTCGCTCAGAGAGTAAAACTGTATCGACTCTGTAGTGAGCTGCCTACTAAGACAGTATTATTAGGCAAAGTGAGGGTCGTTTTAAACAAAATGATTGTGATTTAAGAGCATTCAAGTTATTCATTTACATTTGTTCCCTGGGAATGGAACTCATTGAATTGAACCGTTGTGTTGTTAACGCAAGGCTCTGCCAGTTGAGCTAGAAGTTGAGTTGAGCTAGAAATGTTTTTCAATTCCCAAAACAGGTTTAAAAAGCAACAGTTTGTTATAGTGGTCAACAAAAATTCACAGATCCTGTTCAGACATCACACATCAGGGCTGCTGTCTGTCTGGATTAACCGAGTTACCGCCCATGAAAACTGTTTTAAAAGTTGTTTTTAAGGCTCATTTGAGTTAGGCTTTGCCCTTTGAAGGCAACCGTCTGTGTCGATGCTAGACAGCACACTATGTTTTGGAACAAATCCCGTTTCCCTCCTACGTTTAGGATCTGATCATAAACATGTTGAAGATGTCAGGAGTGATTAGTTAACTCCGACTGTTCCTTTCATCCCCTCAGTTTCCTGTCCTCCGGCCGCTCTGTGTTAATGCATGATCAGCTCATTGTGTCGCAGAAGACAGGAGTGTCTCACTTTTCCTGTCCAATCGCATTACGCACACAGAAATCACGCCGCATGCGCCCATCGTTTGACCCCCGGGTGACGCTGCCACCTGCATTTTAAATGTCAGGTTTGATAGCACGCGCTATGCCACGCTAACACGTCGCCGGGGCCGCATCAGTCACGCAATTCAGATAAGCCCCTGGGCTTTATTTGAAATTGTACTTTGCATTTTATTAACGTTGCATTTGTAGCGCTGTAGAGGTAGTTACTGCACCGGTCAAGAGATAGTCTGTTATTAACTTGTCCAAAATGTCACATTAGGCTGATAGGAGGCCCAAAAAGGACAATGCTGCTTTTTGTGCTGACAGTGTAAATACAGAACCGGCCCACTTCCTGCAGCTGAGCCACAACAGAAGGATAAACATTCATTCTCCTACGTTTTCTCCCAGTGGGACCAGACAGCCACTGAATGTCAGCGTGTTCTTCTCTGATTCACACAGGAGAAGTGTTGTGATGTAGCCCTGAAACAGAGAGCAGGTCCTAAAGGTCCCATCATCTGACGCTCCGCTGGGACATCAGGACCCGTCGGGACGGTGTTTGTCGTGAGTAAAAGCAGTTTTCCTTTTTGTAGGAATGCAAATGCGATTCGCTGGAGAATCGAACAACAGTAATAATGGAAATACTGGATGGATTTGGTTATTTTGTGAAGTTTGTGTCATTTAGAAGCTCAGCTGGGATTCTCTGAGTCTTCAGTACTGCTGTGTCATCTGTAGGATAAATGTATTATCCAGAGAATCAGTACAGGGTTGTAAATGTTTACCTAATATTAGATTCACCTTGAGCTCTGTGCTAATAAGTTACAATACATAAAAAATGTAATCAGTGACTTTATTGCATCTCTTCTGAGATAAACGTGTTCTGAATGAAGTGTTTTTGAATAGTCAAAACTTAAACAGAGGATAATTTGTCATATTCTTTCATTAAAGCGTTGAATGAAGCTGTGGTAGTGTGATGTCACCAAACATACAGGATTCTATTGGGTGGCTGTGTGACAAGAATGAAACAGGAAATGATGTCACAGAGAAGACGCCTGTAAACACTCATGGCTGTGTGCCGAGGTCAGTGACTGTGTTTTTAAAAATATATTTTACCTTCACAACATGCAACGTTATTCAACTATATTCAGTTTTTCCACTAATAATATTATGTCTAACATAAAATGTTTCTCAAAAAGATTACGTCTCTAAGAGTTTGGCACATACTGTTAAACTAGATTTTGAAGAATGTCACTGTCAGCACTGGCCGGTTTATGATGGCTCACTCATGCACCTCTGACCTCAGAAGTCTGCTGCTGGAAATATGATCTGAATTGATCTGTCTTCTTGGACACTTTTGGTCAGTAAAGCTGGTGAAGTAAAGCGGCTTGTGAGAATTAGAATGAAGGTAGTTTGAGGTTGAACTCTGTTTAGGAAGAGATTCACTTGGAGTATTTTTAATGTGGCCTGTTTATTTGGCTGGACTTACAATAGGATGTTGCCTGCCTAACCATCATTTTTTTGCTCTTTATAAGGGAGTGAGACAGGAGGTGAGACAGGAGGTGAGACAGGAGCAGGAAGTTTATTTTGTTCACTGATTGTGTTGTGGCTCTAAACAGATCCCTGTGTCATGTGATGTGATTAATCCAAAGCTTTGATTCTCACATTTCCCAGAAAAGTAAATCACCATCCTGCATGTGACTGACAGAAACACATGGTGATTTACTTCTAATGGATTGTGATTCTCCAGTTTAGTGGAGTTTAAACTCCATAAGTTTAGTGGAGTTTGTTTTTATAGAGGGCTACTGTTGTTTGAGAATTCTAATGGCTCAGAAAACATTTCTAAGTTACATTTTAAATATAAAAAAGCCTCTTTCAGAACCATTAGGGTTTAATGGGCCAATTATGTTTTTCATGACAAATACTCATTACTGTCTGTGAACCTAGATAGTTAATATTTTCATTCATGGTAGATTACAGTTAATAAGTTGATGACATGTTTCAAAACACTCATACAGTACACAACTGTATGTGCAGTACCATAAATTTCACACAATAACATCAAAGGTACACGTTCAGTCTAAGTTATGCTGCACCCAGTACTGTAGATAAAACTGTGATATCACATCAAGACCTCGAGTATCACACGGTTTACTGCTGGTCTTTCTCAAGCTGTTGCCTGCAGGGTTAAGCAAAAAGGTCTTAATCTTGTTTTGACGTGACCTTCTTATCCAGCCATTTTCTTAGACAGAGTTGGATTATTCTGTAGCTCATTGTTACCTCAGAACACCCTCTAAGCGTCTCATCACTGTCCATCACGGACCCTCGCTCTGATGGTGGAGAAACAGTCAATCTTTTGCCTTTGTTTGACTGTTTTTAGGTGACAGTAAAGAAAAGCCGCCCACAATCTTTAACAAAAGCCGGTCAATAAGATGACTCATTTTTATGTGGTTAGGAAACGTTTTTTTATGGATTATGTCAGTCAGGAGCGAGCAAACATCCAACCCTCTGATGTTTCTCTGCTCTGACTGCTGTGAGTTCTGATGTTTGTCTGAAAAACCTTTCATCTATCAAGTCCCGGGTTGACTCTTCTCGTTTTTAAAGAAGATAGTGAGAGACAGCTTGTCTCACATGTTGATTTATTACCACCCACAGTGCTTTTTATAAACTGAACTTTTCTCTGTGTATCTCACACGCAGGCGCTGTAGCTGCCAGCCTGTGCGTTCAGTTGGGTTGTGTTCATCACCTGTGAGTAAATGAGATCTGTGTCACACAGGCTGAGTGCATTACTGTTTACACTTACAAATAAAAGTGCTGTTGTGAGTTCTTCACAACAATGATATGCAAGAACCGTATTTTTTTGCTTTTTATAGCTTACAGGGTCTTTTTCCAATACAAAGAACCTTTTTTGCAACACAAGGTTCTGCATGATACCATACAAGATGAGCCCCAATGGACACTTTGCTCCAAGTGATCAATGACAGAGCAATCAGTACCTCAGAGAACTAAACCAATATTGTCTCTTGTGAGTAAATTAGAGAGAAATGTTGGTCATTACCTGACAGAAACGTTTATTTTTGTCGCTCATCCTTCCCCTCATGTCCTTGCAGGGGTTCGAGTGTGTTACCGTGGTCTCAGAAAGACTGTGACACGGAGGGATTAAATTATCGGACTAACTGTGTTCATGTAAAACTAACTGTGGTACACATTTAAGGTGAGACTTTCTCTACAAATTTTGTTGTATATTTATATAAATGTGTCATGGCTCATTAAGAATGTTAAAATACTGGCTAGAACTGCAAAGTGTGTTTTTATAGTTTCGCAAAAACAACAGCATCAAAAGTGACAAAGTTACTAAATATTCAGTCACATCTCTGTCTGTCCCCCATGGGAATTACATTATTAAACTGTGTTCCTGATAAGTTTATTTTTCAGTAAGCAGTTACAAAAACAACAAAAAACAGCAGCTCTGTGGATGAAGTTGAATCTTTTCCAGGCATCTATTTTATGCATTTTGGTTTATATATACGAAATATCCACCCCCACATATAAATGTGTTCATAACTGAAGATATATGATTTACCAGTAGGTGGCATTATAAAGCAGTGACGTTGTTCTGAGTTTATTTTTAGTTCAGTGATACAGGGAAGAGGTTTGGACTCCACATGCTGGAGTTTCATCATAGCTTCATATGAACTGTTGTGTGTCTGCTGAGGTATTGATAAACTCTCATCTGCTCTCCATCTTCTTGGCTCAAACGTTAAAGAATATTGGCAGGGCAGAAATGAGACGGCAGACAAATGATCGTGATACAGATTCTCAGATGAGTCTGGAAAGCTATCAGAGTCTAATGACTCAGTGTGTAGCTGTTCATCTTTTATGTGGCCTCGTTCTACAACCGTGAGTTTTATCCACACGCAGTGCCACACTGATCCAGGAACAGCTGCTAGTTATAAGGGGTCACGTCATACTGTTAGTGTTTGATTTGTGTCCGTACAGTCTGCTTGTGTTTTTATGCCTCACAAGTCTCATAATTTAGTTCTTCAGGATAATTGTTTTGTTCTTTTTTTGCCGTAGTATTTCTTGCACTTATAAGTGCTGCAAATATGTTTCTCATCCAGTACAGTCTGTGCTGCCTGATTGATCTCTTTTAAAAACACTGTTCACTCACAGATTCTCAAACACTACACAGCTGTAATGAATGTGTGACTGCAGTATTTAAAGGTTAATATATTCATGTTTCTCATGTCAGGATTTTATCTTGTTTAATTTTTTAACTTTGTTTTCATTTTAAAAATTTAGTTTTGAGTTCTGAAAGTTACAGTAATTCTTTGTTGTCCATCATTTTTTGCTTTATCACCATCTCTGTTTGAAACATAAAATTGCAAAACAAAATTTTTTTGTTGCAGTCAAATGAAGCTAAACTGACATTTCCGTGGAAAATCGTCCCTTTACCAGCTGAAATGATAAATTATTAGTATAACCTGCCGTTGTGAATCAAGGTGAGATTGTGTTGAACACTGATCTGTTATGTACGTGCTCAGTAACTTATTTTTGTTCTTTATTAACCCATGATTATGAAGTGAAATATTAATAAACAGTCATTTAAAAACACAAAACATGTTATACTATGTTGTACTTCTATTTTATATGGCCCTGAAAGTTTAACAGTTATATTCTTGCCCACAGTCATATACAGTCTTTGCACGGCCGGGTGTAGTACAGTCTTAAAATCTCTGACTGCTCTGTCCATTTGAAACCGTCATTAAATTATACAACAGTAGTTGAGCTTCGTAAGCAAAAGATAAAGGGGCGGCCCAGGAGCTCAAGCTGTGTCTAGCTTTTAGTATTGATTAGCACAGGCGCTTATGACCCTAACAGCACAGAATCTTTACATGGCAAATAAAATTTAAGGTATGAAGTTTCTCCTTGCAAACTATCAGCGCTAAAGTGCCTCCGCTTGACGTTTATGTCTTTGAAGAAGTGAAGTGTTGTAAAAGAAACTAGACAGTGAGTTTCAGCCCTCACAGAAATGTTCTGCAGAACTTGCGGTGCTGTCCAGCTCTTCTACACGCTTGTGCGTTTGGACAGCTAGACTGCTAGATAGCTCTTCTGCCGTCCTGCGCTGCAGAAGGAAGCTCTCAGGATTCTGGGCACGCCAGCCCATGTTTGCATGCTCCGCTGTGCTCTGATGTGTCCGATTTGCCTTCTAACACTGAAGAATGACAGAACGGGCCCTGGGGCCCTGAGCGCGAGCTAGCCTTAGTATTCCAAGACCATCTCAGTTGACAGAGAGCAAGTTACCAGAATACTGTAGCTTGTTTACCATGAAGTTATATGTTTGTCTGCTTTCTGAATGTTTCAGAGTTTGAAGTAACAGACAATGACATTCAAATGAAGCTGTCCAGTCATAGTGCAATTTGTTGTACAAGCTGTAGTTTGTAGCTTTTTTGGTAAAAATCATAAAACATCAAGTTTGTAACAGATCAGTGTTCAGATTTGCAGATGTCAGTCAGGTATGTAAAGTAACCTGCAGTGTTATGTTTCAAACAGAGATGGTGGCAGAGGGGCAGACGCCGTTGCTTTGCAGGTCAAATGTTAACAACTATGTGGAGGAAAGACACAAGTTTCACCAGAATAATCACTAGAAAATGTTGGGAAAAAGTCAGAGGCTGATCTGAGTGGCGATCGAAGATGAGATTTTTAATCTCTCTGTTTAACACGCAGAGCAAATATAATTAATCCTTGTTAAAAGGAAATCTAATTGGTATTCTTTGTGTTTTTTTTTTACCAAGGCAGTACCCAGAGATGGACCAATCTGAGCAGGACTGACATCAGAACTGGCCCGGTGAGTGTTAGCTTGGGTCTGATGTTAATCTTCACCTGTGGCAGAGTGATGGGAGAGTTCAGAGAAAGTTCACCCACAGAGAAGATAAAGAGCTTTTGTAATTAGATTGGGCGCGTCTGAATTTCACCAGGGCTGAGAAAAATGTCCAGGCTGCTTCGTCCTAAATGTCGATGACGGTTCTTTCAACGTTTCCAAGGGAGCATCAAAAAACAGTAGGGCACCTCTAACACCTACCCAGCTAACAGTTCACATTCCCAGGCTGGCTAATGTTTTCTAAAGGTTCTTTTAAAAGTATAAGTTAACTCAGGATTGTATTAGCACTATATATTGGATCACTATATCAAAATCCTGTTTACTGTGTGGGGAAATAAACCGAACAGAAATGATGACGGCACCAGGTTCCTTTTAATTTACACCCTGATGCTGTTTGTGCGTCATTTATTTTCCCCATGCAGAGAACAGAAAGGTTTTAATTCTACATATAGGATATAAGGAAAGTTTTAAGAGGGTTATCAATCAACGTTTGCGTAACCACAGAAGCGTACAAGTTAGTCTGAAGGTGTATTTCCACCTGGGGCCAAATAGATGCTCGCAGATAGAAGTTGTGATCGTGGGAGGAGGTAACCATGGCAACAGCAGCCTGCCTGAGTGCTTCCCATTAGGATCAGTATCGTGTGGTACTTCAAAACATAAGTACAGTCATCCTTTATAATACATTTACATATCACAAGTGTGTCAGTAAGAGCTGGCGTTTTTAAAGGTGTCTGTAAGATGAGTTTGTTAACTGTGCTAGAAACAGCAGAGGAGAATCTGGATTGTGTGACGTGAAGTTTAGGTGAACCTATGCCTCACATTTTCCACATTAAAAATAAAGCCATTATAACATTTGTACTGTGAAACTTGGCATGTGGTTTTAACTTTTGGCGTGTGAGACCTAAATCTTTTGAACAATATGTGTCAAGATAAATTTGACAGTATTGTGTTTTTGTTGGGGCTGTGTTAACACACACACACACACACAAACACATTTCATAGACTTCTGTTGTTGTAATACAAAGCTTTCGTTAACAATCATTTTCTAGCCATTTTCTTTTGTCTCAGATTGGCAGGAGTGGGAAATGAGAACAGAAGGCATAACATAAGATGCAGAATCAATTTTGAAATAAAAAAATAAGGATACAAAACTTTGTACGTAACAAATAGCCTGAAAATATCTGTGTCATTTTCCCACTGAAAGTCTGTTTTCAGCTGTAGAAGAATTTCCCATCAGCCCTCCTGATTTCTTTAAAACGAAGCGGTTTCCCCCCTGCTGTCCCTCAGTTCTGCTCCTCTGAACTTCAGCCTCATGCGTTAGCAACACCTTTTACAGCCCATCGCTCACAGACCCGCTGACAGAGCGTTTAAACAGTTATTGTGAAGACTCAGACAACATCATCAGTGCCACGTGTGTGACATCATATGTGTGTTCTTAGAGTCTCCAACAGTAACCAGTGAAGAATGTTATATTCTTATATAATTCTATTTTATAAAGTATTTTTACATATTTACATGGAGTTTTCATCCATGCATTCATGCATTGTGGTTTCTGTGCTTTGATTGGATGTGATAAAACTTGACAACAAACGAGCCATTTCAATTGGTTAATAATTCTAATTGATTGACAACCCAAATCTTCATGTCTGGTATCCGGATCAAAGTCAAGTTCTGGCTGCTGTATCGCACGTCTGGGTTCTGCTAATGGTGCAGTACAGTTTACAATTGAAAACCTTTAATTCATGTTTGGAAAATAACTGAGCCAGTAACCTGCAATTTTGTGTTTCAAACAGAGATGGCAGAAGAGAGTTAGCATTGCAGCTTTAAGACCCCCTAAGGTACAAGTACACCTGGTTATAAATTGCTGGAGATAAATAATTTATCATCATTTATCATTTCCATGTGGTGTAATCACTTCATAATGATTAGACTTCATGGATACATGCGTTTGTAGTTTATTTGTGTGGTTCTGTGTTTTCTATCTATTAGTCATCTTATGAAACTATACATGTTAATGACCAACCGCTGTTCTGCGCCACAAATGTCACCTTGACACTGAGTAATAAGGGACACACTTCTCACCACGATGGTAAATGCATGTACGAACAAGCAATGTAGATTTAATCATACATCATTTATCATCAAGTGTCTCATCTTACTGACTGATGCTTACTGATCTGTGACACAGTTGGGCTCCAGATTCTTCTAGCAGTTTCCGCTTCGATGGGAAAAGTTGTGATCCTCTTTGCTCCGGTGAGTGTGTGACCTGCGTTAGCCAGAGGCACCGGTTGAGCCCCAGCAGGCTGCATAAAGACCTGCATGCCTTACCCACAGAAACATGAGGTGATGTTGCCAGCCAGGTCAGTACAAGGGGGTTCTATAGCAGGAGACACAAACCGGATAAACAATAATCTGTGTCCTGCACTTCTGTATTCTGTGGAAAACTCAGTGCAAGTTTGATTTTTCCAGGTCTCACACTGAAGATGGTGCACAGAAATCAAAGCTGTACGGGGAAGAAATGCCAATATAATTAAAGCCGTCTGGTCTGATCTCGGCTCAGCAGTCATGAGGGCAGCATTTATTTATAATTTATGATCAGGTTGTTTTTTGCTGATGTGAAATCGTTTTCATATAGCAGCCCGAGGAAAACCAATGTCATCGTGCGGAAGAATTTGGTTGTAAATGTGGGGAGAAAGATTTGCAGAATGACTATCTTAAAAGTGCTGTAAGCTGTATTTTCATGTCCCTATTTCCTGACAGATATCAATAGAAAATGTTTTTTAAAATACCACTCCTGTCTCTGTGACAACCGCTTGTATTTAGCCAATCAGAGCGCTTTGAGGCCCGTTCTAGCCCATTGGTTATTCTGCACGTTCACAGGACATGCATGTGATCGGGGTGGGCGGGGCCTCTAAAAGGGGGCGTGTCCGAGTGATTCTGGTGGAAATTGTGGACCTTCGCTCTCAGCTCTTATAATTGCTCTGTGCGGCGTGTAATATTTCTGAATGGGCTTGATGAGTAAGAGCAGAAACCAAAAACTGAGCGTTTCATAAGTAAACAGTAAAGCAATCAACTCGTGGTGCAAATGCAGTAGTAATTTAACCTTAGTTAGCAGCTAGCATTTAATTAGGCGCTTAGTGCCGCGTTCAGAAGATCACGCCCCCATTCAAACTTTAATACCACATTCAGCGTTAAACTGAAGATTATAAATAGGCTGTTTATGAGCAATTAAAGAGGACGTACCTCAGCCGTCCATTTCTGTGAATACATTCATCAGTAAATTATAAAAGGTGGGAGAAAACAAGAAACAAGATTATAAAAAAGAAGTGAATTACAGGCAGAGAGAGTAATCGTGCCATTTCTAATAGAAACAATAAGATGTTGAAGAGGTGTTGTAATATTCTTAGGTTAATTTTCACCTCTTCAAATCTTACCCTCTTTCACTGATAGACCGACAGAAACGCCTGGGCGACTGATAAGGGTTTCAGTGATTGTTAATACAATCTGTGGTCATGAATACTGAATTTATTTGTATAATAATTTTCTACCGGTACATCAGAAATTTCACGCTGTCAGAAAGCATCATTATATAAGAATGACGACTTGTATCATTGCTGTTATGTTACCTGTGAAAAAATCTCACTTCAGACTGCAGTGTGTTTGTGTTTAGTGGCAGATACAGCAGAAATTTTGATTTATTTTACACACTGTTGTGCATTTGACGATGTGTATAATTATCCTAAACATGAACAAATTATCATTTCTCTTCCAATTACTGTTTTTGTCTGTTTGCAATATTGATTTATGTTAATTTCTTCATTTGTAAAAACATAAAAGATCTCCTTCGTGTAAATGGGCCCCAGATCTTTAACCGCACAGCCCACACTGACACGTCCTACGTGTCTAGCTAATCAAATCATTAGTGGCAGAACACGATCCGTCAGTGTTAGTCTGAATACTGGTTCTCCAAACATTCACCCCAATTGCACCTTTGCACCGCATGCATGTCTGTTTTATTTGCCCCTGTATTTGCAGCTGTCTGTAGCGCGTTACACATCTGGGAGTGGCTAAACTCTGTGGCACCTGTGACATTTCAGCTCGGTTTGTTTTTGACTTTATGTTCTTTCAGCACAAGCCACAGGCGTTTGTGACTCACAGAAGTCTGAGAACAGATGAATGCGATTAGAACAGATTAGCGTTACAATATGCAGAGATGCAGAGGCCCTAATTCTTCAGCAGAAGTATTCTGCCAAACCTCCGGAGAGAGCGGCAGTGTCGCGACTAGCTGAAACGGCGTGTGCACTTTTGATGTTTTAAGTGTGCGACCAGGGTGTGTAAAAAGTCTGGGACTGCAGCCAGACTGCAACTCCTGCCTGTCATTGATACTCTTGCAGCGCGAGCGCTGGCGAGACGCTGCGACGCGGCGCAGGCGCGGTTTGTTACGTTGCGGTTGTGTTTCACATCTGCATGACCTGCCTTCAGGTGTGCAGAGAACAGCAACAAACACAACTGATAAACATGTAAATGAGGGCTTTGCTAAAAAGAATTAAAACAAACTGTTCCTTATTCATGTTTTTCACTGAACACAATCATGTGTTATATTATTTGTTTATGTTTTTAAGAAGTTGAGGAGGGTGGATAACCTTGTGAGCATTTTGTCCAACATAACAAAAAGTTTCAGGCACAAAATGCTTGTAGGTCGCTGAAATTCACTCGCTTGGCATAACAGAAAACTCTCTTTCTCTCCTCAGCTGCAGAAATGGAAAGATCCCACCGTGATGTCAGTGTCCAGCGTGGATGCTGCAGTGAGAAGAGGAAGTGCACATGACAGCTCTTTAGAACGACTGTCTGAGATGGGCTGGCATTTAAGTGTTTTCCTGCTTGGAGAGATGTCAGCTAATGCTCTCTAATGCTGACAGATGATGCTCTAGCTGTCGATGGCACCCCGAGCGTTCTTCTCTTTTCTGCTAACTTGCTTCCTCGTTTATTAGGCTTTTTCTCCACCCACGAGCCGAGCAGAGACCGTCTCATGTGTGGCCCTATTACACAATCAAGCTTTGTGGGGTTTTTGCTCAACACGGTTTGAGAAGCTGCTGTGAAAGTAAATCTTCTGAAGCTGCTCATCATTTTAAATAGTTCAGACAGCATCAGCACATGGGGGTGTACCTAAACTTTCTCTGTGTGTGTGTTTGTGTGCTTGCAACCCTAAGGTCACAGGTTTGTTTCCCAAAGCAGGCGGAAAACAAACGAGATGCCCTTGAGGAGACACTTTTCCCTTGGGAGCTCCAGGTGTGTGTTCACCAATTCACATCTTACATATATACATACATTATATATATGTATATATAAAACCCCAGTGTGAGATGCTGAGGAGAGCAGCATTCATCTGGAACAGAGGCTATAAATTTGGGTGGCAGCATTAAATTTACACTAAATGTGAATAATAAAACTGGAAACTCTTTATATAATGTATAATTCTGTATTTATAAAGCTGAGTCAAAAACATACAAATAAAACAACATTAATGCCTCACAGCAGCACTGTGCAGGAACTTAAATGAATAATTTTTTGAAATTTGATTTTTATGAAGCGTCTGAACAAACAGACTTGCTAGCAATAAACATTTTAACATTGTGTTGTTATCGCTGCTGTTGGGTTGTGTTTAATGCAGTGTGACCGTTCCTGCTTCCCAGCACCACAACTGACTAGTTAGTAGCTCACTGGAAAGTCTAAAGTTTATTATTTTAAAAAACAACTGTAATAATGTTAGTAAGTCTGTATCCTCACTACTTCAACCAGCTAACAGGGAATGCTTTCTGAACACTGGCCAGTGTTTTCCTTCCTCCCTTTTTCTTCCTTCCTTCCTTCCTTCCTTCCTTCCTTCCAGTTCCTTCAGTTATCAAAAACGTTTTTGCAGTAATGTTAGTAAAATAATCTGGGGCATTATTCTTAAATTGCTTTTGAAATGTTATAAAAACATTGGTGACAGTAGATAAATAAACTCCGTGTTGTGCAGATTCAGTGTCCTGATTCAGATGATTAATCCGAGGAATCAGTGTGGGACACAGTGTTGATTTATGCTGTCTATAAAAGCCATTTATTAAAGTAAAGAATGCATGCGTATAAACACTCCAGACTCTATATTCCCTCCATTTGTTACACATACCATGAGAAACTGAGGGACTGTAATGGCTCAATCGCTCATCAACTTCACCATCAGCTTTTTTTACCACCTCAGCAGGGCTGTTCCTGAATTGAAAGTCACTGACGTGTTAAATGAAACGGTATCGCAGTGCTAGCGTGTCGGCCGGACGCTTAATCTCCTCTGATAGTTTGACAGAAAAATTAGTTCGGAGATGAAAGTTACCGGCTAATGAACTGTGTCTGTACACCTCCTCAAAACCTCATACGTTCAGAAGCACCCGCACCTTTCCGCTCATCCCGTAGAGTTCCCGTCTCAATAAAAGAAGGATGCTAAAATAACAACGCTTGCTGAAGCACTTCCTGTCTCACTGCCTGAGTGTATTTATATAAGCTATCCAGCCAAAATAAGCTGGTGTGCGTTCAGCCCTCGTATCAGAGATGGCGACCGCTGATGCATTCAGATGAGGTGATTTATTTACAGGAAGTTGATTGGCTGGCGGCAGGACTGATACTGTATCTCTGATTACCCCTGATACCTTTAATCTGATGTACGTGAAAAAACAGGATTCAGTCATTTGCATATTTTTATACGGTACCTAAAAAAGCCTCTTTAATATAGAAGTAAGGAAAAAGTAGAAAATAATGTTTTATTTCACAGATAATAGTGCTGCTTTCTTGTGCTTGTTGCTACTGTGTTAGGGTGTTGTGGATCATTGTTGTGTGGTTAAGCTGTTGATATGCAGTTGCTAAGGTGTTAATAAGTTTTTAACACATTCCTAAATCCTTTAAGAATGTTTTGAAAAGGCTTGTCTTTGTTTCAGGCTCAACAGCCCTGATTTACAGTTTATTACGGTACAAATGTAGTTAAAATATGTTCAATTTCAATTCAGTTTAAGTTAAATCATTTGTCATAGTGTTTTTTTTACAGTGTTTAATTGTTTAGGGCAGATTTACATAAATTTTAACATATGTGTGTTGTGAAGTCTCACTTAATTTGTCACTAGCCAGCATTTGTATGCCGCTAAAGCATTCTAATATATTTTATAATGAAGCATTATTAACTTCTTACAGTCTGTGTTAAATGTATCTGGATTCATTTATCTTTAGCCAGAGTAACAGCGTTGGGTCGCATTTAAAAATCCCCAAAGTTTGAAGCCATTGCCTCATCATCATCTTTATAATCATTACCACAGAACCGGAGCAACAAACTGCAGTCATGAAAGATTTCCTGCTCCATACTTTTATTTTTCTTCATTAAAAACATCCGACAGATTTTCTTTCATGATGAAGATGCACATAGCAACCAGCTGTGTGTGTGTGTGTGTGTGTGTTTGTGTGTGTGTTTGTGAGTGTTTGTGAGTGTGTGTGAGTGTGTGTTTGTGTGTGTGTGAGTGTGTGTGTGTGTGTGTGTGCGCACAGAACCCTGACCCAGGCCAACCAGTTACTCTGTACTAACTCCTGTAATCATCTTAGCAAATGTGTAGCAATACTTTAGCACCGCTCACATTTTCCTCAAAAATGATTAAGTAGTTGTTATTCATCCCTGTTCACTCACTCTAACCTTTGGGCTTCAAACGGCTGTTGCTTTAAACTTTAAAAGGTTGTTGCTTTAAAAGGTTGTTGCTGTACCTTTAAGACGTCAGCTGTATGTAAATCTCCTCTGATTAACCTCTGATTCCTGACTGCAAAGAAAACTGCCTCTCATAAAGAATGTGTTGCATTGTAGAACAGGATTCAATCGTACAGATACAAATGTGCCAGTATTCTTTCCTGTATACAATGTATATGCAGTGCAATACCACTTAATATACGTTAAGCATCGGTGCCTATATACACTGTAGACTATATTATGCAAACTCAGATGTATATGTGCAGTAGTTAAAATAACTGGCAGGTTAAAAACCTGTTGATCCCATGAACGATGGCTAATGAGCCTTGCGTTTAACTAATTAACGCAGGATGACATGCAATAATGTCTAAAATTAACACACTATCTATGCCATGCGTTAAGCGTTTAATTAAGATTACATCAGTCAAAACAATTCACTGCGATAGGCCAAAACATGGAGCTTAATGGTAGAATGAACACGTTCATTAGACTGTAACCCGTCTCAGTGCTAGCAGGCCGCTGTCTGTGTGCTCACAGGTTCTGAAGAGGCGCTGCCGGGTCTGATCTTCTCTTCTGGGTCACCTTTACAGACCGACTGAACTTTTCAACTGCTCTGTATTGACCGCGTGTCTTATTTCCTGGTCAGCTGACGCATGCAGAGATCCTTCTGAGTTTCTATATACAGACCCTGACTTCAAATCCCTCTACATCTGTGGTGTGTGTGTGTGTGTGTGTGTGTGTGTGCGCAGCACAGAGCAACACAGGAGTTTCAGGTAATTCTCATGCAACCTGTCAAAAACATGTTTTATTTTTCCCTCCAAAAGAAAAAAATATAACTAAGTAAAATTTTATTTATGTATTTATTTATTTATTTATGTGCTTAAAGAAAATAAAGGGTTTAGAAGCATTAACTTTATTTGCACTGTTGCATTATTGTCGAGAGTCTTTTTTGCTTGCCAAGGTGTTATGCAAATGAAAATATATATTTAAATTGTAAAGTATTCAGACATTATGGAAGTATATGTGGTACTGTATATACAGGACATTATTCTGTACTATATAATGCCCAAGCAATTACAGGATATGAGGTTTAATGTTGCCAAAACTCATTATTGAATGAATGCATCAGCGTGACTGTAAAACTGTGAATGAGGACAGGAACGCATGAATTATGTGTGCTGTCATATAACTGTGGTTCTGATCCAAACATCTAATACTTCCTTCCAGCTGTAATAAACTGCCTCATATCTTTATTATGATCTCCTGTGAGGCGTCATCCAGACAGCTGATGCTAATGCAACTGTAAAACCTGCGACCTGCAGGAGACGAGAGAGAGAGCGACACATAAAGCTGCTTTCTTATTCCAGACAGGAGGAGTTTGTCTGCAGTAACACAAGCGCAACAATAATCTTCTGACTGTTAAATTCACTCAGGATGGAGAACTCAGACGCTCCAGCATCACAGAAGCAGCAAAATACATCACCAGTGAGCTAAACTGCTTTTCCCAAACATTAATACCCGTTCAACATGTCCACACACTTTATTTGAGATGTTTTGTAGCTTTCTGTACTTATTGATGTTAATTCACATTCAGTTAAGGAATTTCTTGTCTTAAATAAAGTACAGTTTATTAAGGTGATTCAGTAGCTCAGCTAGTACAGCGCTCTAGCACAAAGGCTGTGGGTTCACATACTAATATAAATGTCTATAATGCACTGTTAGTCAGTTCAGATGAATGTATTTGGCAGATGCTTAAATGTAACTTAAGTTAACAAATGCAGCTTTATTTTAAAGAGGAGATGCAGCAGACCTCAGATTGTGTCTCGGCTGCCCTTTAACATGCAGAATGATGTTTACTGACAAACTCTTTAATTGATGAACATGCCCTGAATTCTGTTTGTTGTTGTTGTATGTATGTAAGCCGGGTTCATTTGCACAGTGCAGCTAAAAGCGCAAATTTACCCAACGCAGGCGGGACTCTAATGGGAAGAGGTGCTAATTTTGGGGTACCTCAGGTCTCGGTGGGGGGGTGAGAAACAACTTCTGTTGTTTTAAATATGTCACTCAATCAGATAATGAATACGTTCAGTCTTATTTACATTCATTATGTTTGCATTTCCTACCAGGCAGAAAAGTGGCACGTGGTTTAAAATCTCTCACCGAGCCTCTCAGCAGGTATTGACACTCTTTAACAGTTCTCAGGTTTATGACTTACAGGATGTTATTAACTCTGTTTACCTCCATTCAATTGATTACACGTTACTTACTAGGGGGTCGTGCAAATGATTTTATCTATAATTATCCTCCTCGCCAAGCGTGACTGTTTGACAGGCGCTGTGTTAACTAAAATTCAGGAGGTGGGCTGATTTCCCACCTGTTTTTGTTCCAGGAAACTTCACGAGTCTGTTTGCTTCCTTCAGGGACACTGGAGTCAAGGCTGGAGCTCACCAAGTCCCCTTATTGTGCGAGAATCAATTTGTAATTAGCTTCAGCAGATGTTCTGTGCGATAAGAAGCTTTTTCTTCATCAGAAAGCGGTTGTTGTGTACAGCTAGTGCTACAGGAACAAAAAATAGATGCTTGTCAATTAAAAATGGAGAGGGGCAAACGTGTGTTGCCATCTTTGAGGATTGGATGCGATGGAAAAATGAGTGACACACGCCACCGCTACTCTTCTAAATGAAACCCCTTGCAGTGTTTTGTACAACCTGTGCTTTTATTAAAAGAAAATCTAGGACATGAAGGCTTTGCAGACTTCAAAAGAAAACATTACTTCCCTCAGGGCTCGTGCACCGCTAACTCAACAGCGAGGAAATGTTCCTTCTATAAGGTCCGGTAAGTTGCTCCTCCGGTGCTGAATCTGAGGGTCCCGGTGTGTGAATCACATGTGGGGGTCCTAATGAGCAGAAGGTTTTATCTGCGTGTTTATTGGGTCCGGTCATTTCAAGGGCTGAGCAAGAACGTTTTTTTGTTCTGTGTAAATGAGCTTCAAGAAACAAACATGTTTTATTCAAAAGGAACAGAAATGTTTCTGTAGTCTTTCATCAATATGTAATGACCTGTTGGTCATTAAATGTCTGTGTTTAAGATGACATCACCAAGATGGTTTTAACCCATGGCTGCTGGCAGCATGTCATTAGGCTGTGGACATCCACTTTTAATTATGTGGTCTGGTAAGGAAATCCCACTTTTTGTAATCCAGTCAAATTTCTGATAGATAAATCCGGCCCTCCATGCATTCACATGAAGTTTTTTCACTTTGGCACAGATGTAAAAAGTCCCAATGTCATTTAATGTTTGTGTTAAATCATACCATATTATTATAAATGCTTAGTTTGGTTACAGTTTAATATTTATTTAATAATTTTAGAGTAAAATTTGCTACAGAAATATCAGCAGAGCTACAGTTTGAACTGTTTACTTCTCTTTACTCAGAGCTGGAATAGCAGGTGGTTTAACATCAAACGTTTATACATTTCACCTTTAAAACAGGCTGTTTGTGCTATTCCAGTGTTTCACAGCACAGGGGATCCAAACAGCACATTTAAATGGCTAATTAAGTTTCCAATATGAGCTCTTGAAGGGAACAAAAGAAATCTAGAGACACTCAAGGCAAACAGTGAGCAGCATTAGACGTTTAGCTCATAAAGATTCTACATGTCTTACGTCTCAATGGCTTTTTAAAGAGAACTTTCTCTGTATTCAGTTCTGCAGCCCTCCAAACCCACACTGCACTTTACAGTCTCGTAAACAGTCGCAATGATGGTTTATTATAAAGAGACACAAGAATAGACGAAGAGATAAACATCAAAACTCTGAATTCTCCAGAGTTGGTCTCGTGTCAGGATTGTTGAGTGCTTGTTTTTGCCTTTGGTGCATAAAATATGATGCCTTTCCCAAAACACTGAATATAATATTCAGCTTTCTGTAGAACAATTATTGATTTAATGCCACACTGCCTCCCTGAATGAGTTTATATTCAAATGCTAATTGTTACAATAGGGATTCACATTAACTGTATTTTTTTTCAGGTACGTCTTTTCACTCAGGCTGTGGGATCAGAAACAGAGTTCAGAGGTTTTGCTGTTGTGAAAAGGTTTTGGTATTGATTAAACAAGGTTTGTACATTTTTCTAATGTTTTTGTTACCTGCTAGAAATGTTAGGAAAACATTCTTACAACCTAAAATTGTTAGCTGGGACAGGCACTGAGCAGATATTGTTCTCCAGATGAATGCAGGAGCATGTAACAGATTCTGTTGTGATTACGTTCAGGTACAATAGCTGGAGGTCAGTTGTGATGCACACATGCACCTCTGAGCATCACTAATCCTCCGTCTTAGTGTCTCATTTCACACCGAGAACGACCGGCAGGATATGGAGCGATATTCAGGCCTTTGGTTGGAGGTAGAGTTTCTGAGGACTTAGGGGAAATAAATCATTATCATTTTAATGTAAGCTTACTGTTTGAGCTGTGAAATTCAGAGAGGAGAGAGAGAGAGACCCCATCTCTTGTCCCCCCCCCCAAAGTTTATCAGCCCTTCCAAAGATAATCCCCCCTCTTAAATCAAAATTACCCCAGAAATATGGCATATGGCTCTTAAGATCTCTGTAAGCCGTTGACTCTGAGGACCTGTTATAAAGCAGGATTCACTTCTGTTCACATTTACAAACATTTGGAATGTGAATCAAAGCTCAGCAGTTCTGACAGACTAAATGTAAAGGAATAATTCATTGTAATTCATGAAGTCGTAAACTTACAGTCCCTCGTTCGTTTAAAGCCCACCTGATCTTTTTATGAAACTCAGAGATCCACAGCTAACAGCTTTACCTTTACAGAATGTTCCTGGTGACTAACTTGCATTAAAATGTCATTTTGAATGTTGTAGGAACATTCACGTGTTTTTAAGATATTATTGTTTGGTTATATAAACCTTAAACATTTTTTTAATTCTATAACGTACATACCTTGGTAACTTTAAGAGAACATTTAGCCAATGTTTTGAGAACATTCCCTTGACTGGGGTTAGGGTTATAAAAGAGGTTGTGCCACGTTTCATGTCACTTCCTGCCTCAGGCTTTGGCCTGAAGATGATGCACCTGTTGCTTTTGTTGTAAGTTTTAGATCAACTTTTTCTTCACTTTTCAAAGTGTCTCTGCTGGTTTGAGGACAGAACTCTCTCTGCGATCATTAGAAAGAAGATTACACGCCGCTTGACCTTTATCATCTGTACAAAGCCAACGTAACGCCATTGTTTACTCTCAGCCACAGTCACTTTGCTTTTATGTCTGGCGATGGCTGACTGGACACATTATTTATTTCATTTTCCCACATCATTATTTTCCCTGCAAGTTTAATTATGGCTTTCGAAATGTGCATAGCATGAAAATGCAGACTTTCCCCAATTAATCTCATATAAATTAGAATTGTCCTCCCAGATGCGTAGTTGCTTGTTTATGAGCGTTACCCAGAATATTTTATTGTGGTGAGAAACACTAGGAAGGGTGGAAAGCACGATGGCGACGGGCGATGCAGACAGGAAATAAAGTGGAATGGGGCAGAACAGTTTTGATTAGACTGAAGCAATGACTGGAAAATTCCTGACATGTCATTGTGTGCGAGGCAGAGACGAATCAAACGCGCCATACACAGTCCAACTGTAAACAAAATAGTTTAAGAGATTAACATATGGAATTACTGGCTGCTAAATATAGCACAAACCGTTGTGACAAGAACGTAGCCGTAACACTTGCTTTTAGGAACAAAAACGTCATCAAAATATCATTCAAACATTCTTTTAAAACGAATGTTTTGAGACCATTCTACTAGAAAATTTCTACAGGCTGTCCTGTGTGTTTCCACTTAAGTGCTGGACACACAAGCCCAATAGTGTTAAAGAACACTCATCTCATGCCCTCAGAGGTCTCTGGGCTGTGCCCACATCTTTCCAATGCAGCCCGTGGGAATTAATTAAATGATGACAGGCCCTCTGTATTGTTGTAAAAATAAGGTTAACTTAATTACAGTCAGAAAGGTCAACGGCCGGCCCAGAATCTCAATGAGCAGATATAAGATCTTATGTCTGGGGTGTGAAATATGTGAGTGTGTGAGATGGGAGAAGTTGTCTTTAGAAACACGCTCCTTTGAGAGATTTTCCTCAGTCTTCTGAGGGCTGTCTGAGACCCTTTCAATTGTTCTCCCCCTGTTTCTAGACCCTGTGCTCCTCAGAGTGTCAGCAATTGTCCTAGTTGTCAGATTGTGTTACTCAGTGATGAGAAACAACAGCGTTCATGATGACAGTGCAGTGTGCTGGTCTGACGCCGCTATCAGACAAACCATCACTGCCCCCCGACACCCTCCCAATCAAATCTTTATTTTCAACTGTTTATTTTCTCCCGCAATCTGCAAGTTGCAGACTTAGATGTAGGTGTTGTAAAGTTTCTGCTATAGGTTATGTAAGTTATGCAGGTGATAAACTTTTACTGTCCTGCTCTTTGGAGCAAAAGCAAATCATGAGAATGTACAAGCAGGATTGTATGAATCCATAAGAATTAAGCACCAAGTCACAAAAACATAAAGTTCTTATGAATTGCCTTCAGTTGGTATTTTAAAGGCAGGGAAATATAAGAGAGAGACAGGTTGGAGATACAGCTGAGAAGAACCAGAGCCATAACTGTCAGAATCTCTGTCTCTCTCCTGACGTCTCCAGACTGTTTCTTGTTGCCGTCTCAGGGTTGTGTAGACGTTGCTCCAGGTTGAGCTTGTTAAATGCAGAATAACAAACACAACGCTGTTCGTGATCAAACATTGAGGCTGATCATCAATTCTCCTGAAAACATTCATTGTGTGGTAACAAAACTTTCCTTTGAGATAAATCTGCCACCACAGGGATGGTGAGGGATAATTTCCCCTTGAAACACCTGCAGGAAAGGAAAAAATGGCGTCTCCGGGTTGGAAGTGGAAGTAAGCACTAATTATTTTTATTATTTACCACAGAATCATGATATATGGTAGCTGCCACTTCCAAAATCTGGAGGAACTCTGAGAATCTGTGCAAATATCATTTAGTTTTCAGGATCAAAGTTAATTTATTTTGCATTAGAGAATTTGTGACTTTAGTGTGAGAACAGACCTTAAACTGGTGTAAGTTGATTTTGTCTCTTTCTCTATATAACACAGGGTAAAATAATTGGTTGGAGGAGATTTCTGGCATCAGGGAGCAATTATTGGTGAGTTTTGTCTTCATTTTCTGTATTCACTGTTTGTTTATGCAGCCGTATTGTCTCAGGATTTCATAACAACATAATTTTTAATTAATGGATTCTGTACAATGACCTTGTCATTAAATTCTGTGTTTTCAGTAACACAATTAAAGAACTACAGTGCGTCCAAAGGTTGAGTGTGTTTTTCTTAGGAATTCAACCTGTAACCTTGAGTTTCATGCTGTGCCAGTAGAGCTACAAGTTCCTGCAGTATTCAGTAGGAAATATGTAATGATTTGTCATGTATTGTGAGGACTGAAAATCTGACTAGCATGAAGTTTTGGTTTGTTTGTTTGAGGGTTTTAAGAGCTTCAGCTGAGCGGCTTTATGATGAAGCTGCAGATATTGAGAAGACTGACTGTTGTCTGGTTCATTTGTGCTGTTTACTGATGTTTCAAGTCCATGTTTGTCAGGTTTCTGTAATGTTTGAAAAGACTAAAGTCTTATCAGTTGCTTGTGTCTTTGTTTGCTGTAGAAGGAACTTGTTTCCTCATGCATGTTGGATTTGCCTGTAATATTTTGTAATCTCTTGAGAGAAGCTTTTTATTTGCAGCTCTGATTCTGGGTGTTCAGGGTGTTGATTAGAATGTTATATTATGGTGTGTATTATGTATACAGCTGTTATTTCTCCAGTAACAGCAGGGCTTTTCTGTCACACAATATCTGTGAGCTGCCTGACCTGCTAAACTCCTATTCCTTGTGTTAGCGTACGCATGCTTTTCTGCTAATCACTGTTGTGTTAACAAGTGGCTTTTGACCAAAATTAACTCCACTCACATTTGCAATCGGGGCTGATAATGAGCTTGTGTTGTCGTACAAACCAACAATTATTTGTGTACCTCACTGTGATCTCAAGCCTTTGATAAAACCTTTCCATGAAATTGCCCCAACATCTGGACGTCCCGGCACCACAGATAACAGTAACACTGGCCGTGTGGTACATGACCTGTCAATGTTTTGCATAGAACTGTGTTTAACAGACGGGACACTAAATATGAATGGGGAAGAAGGTCATACTCAGCTGACAGGGAATGTTTTTAGAACGTTAGGTAAAGTTCTCTAATAGTTTTAAAAAGTTATCTAAAGGTTCCTGCAGTATGTTTTTGACATATTCTATATATTACAAACATTATTAATAAGTGAAATGTTTTAAAAAGGTTTAAATAACGTTCTTGTAACCTTGCAGAAACGACTTGAATTTTTTTCTTATTTTTTATTTATTATTTATTTTATTACTTATTATTTCTATTTAATGGAAAAGTTGAAAAAGCGTCTGTTTATTGAATGACTGTGTCCGTTGTGAAAACAGCTTTAAAGCTGTTCTAATATTTACTTCAGTCATTTTCACTGGGTTTAAAACTGTATCACATTTATTGTGAAACTAATGTGTGTGTAGACTCCGTTTCTCATTTCTGCAGGTGTTATTTGGTTCGTCCCATCAGCTGCTGTATGAACAACAAATCCAGAGTCACACCTGTTAGTAAAACACACTTCTCCACCTCACACGGGCCGTGTGAACGCAGTCAGTGCTTCAGCTGAGACAGGAAGCTGAACAAGTCATTAGAAGTCACTCAGAATGAGAGTCTGCCAGGCAATTAAGTGATTAATTAATAATGAATCTCATGTCATGTTCAGGGACTTTCTTTCTCATTCCGTACCGCCAGAAGGCTGCAGATGAAACGGCAGGTCTGCAGTGATTGAAACGAGATCCACGCACCCCCTCCCTCCAAAACACGCCACACAGCTGCCGCAAACATCAAAAGCTCTTCCCTCTCGCAGGAAAATAGAGGTGAGACACATTCCAATGAATATTTCTCTTTAATTTGAGATACGCCGCCTCATTCCGTAAAGTCAGAATACGATAAGTGAGAATTACGGTGAATGTCTAATGGGCCAAGAATCAAACCCTGCACCCAGACTGATGAACAATTAAAGGCGGTTCCGCTGGGCAAACTTTGCGCCGAGCGCCGACTTGGAGAGCACAGCTCGTTTGGTGCCAAATTTACCAACTGTGGATTTGTTCTCGGCAGTGATCCTTCCTAAATCCGTTTAAAACCAAATTAAGAACAATATCAGGAGTCTGACGGATTATGCAAATCGAATTCAAATCCCAGCCGAACGCCATCATGTGTCTGTTTCTAATAGTTATTTGTTGATAACAGAGTCAGTCATTGTGCATGAGCTATTATGCATGTTTTCTGCATATAAATGGAGGAATCGTGACTGTAAGTGGTTCACGACTAGTTTAGCTTCAGGACTGAGATGTTACACTCAACACTACAGTAGCAAAACTGTATGGAAGTGAACAACATGGAAATGTATTAAATTAGAGTGATATGCACAAAAATAATGCAAAAAGTTGTGAACGCTAAAGCATTTTTGTACATACACATTTTTGTTCCTATAAAAACTCATGTTTATTCTTTTTACCTTTAATTGTTTAGTGTTTTTATTTCGTCTTAATTGAATTGATTCATTATAATGTTCCGCTGGTCTTTGACTCGTGTTGTATTTGTGGGTCTTGTTTCTGCAGCAGCTGAGAATCACTGAACTATAATCGGCTCATTTGTCTGAAGTCAGTAACGTGAGGCACAGAGATGACAGCAGAATCACACACTCTGTGTGAAATCTCTGCACCTCCCCACAGACTCCAGCATGCGGTTTCTGGTCCCGCTGCGTCTTGTTCGCTCGGCCGCGGATGCCCCGTCCTCTCCTGTCAGCCCTTTACAGAGCGCTGGTTTCTGATTGGTCAAGCGTCACTCAGCTCTTTTGGTGGCTCGATGCTTTCAGCAGAACCTCTATCATGTTTTTCCACTGTGACGCAGCATCAGTGCTGATGCTCTCATAGAGCTGCTGACAGTTTCATTCATATTTTCAGTGAGATATAATTTTGATGTTTTTAGTTTTTGTGTTAATTTGAGGTAAATTTTGTTTAGTTTTAAATGTTCTTATTATATAAGTTGAATTCATTGTTGTTTCAGTTTAGTTTATATTTATTTTCAGTTACTAGGTTAGCTTCAGCTTAAACTTAAGCTTAAACTTATTAAAAATTGTTAGTTTCAAATATATTATATATAAATACAAACAGTTTTTGTAGTTTTAGCAAACTATAACCTTATTGATATAATATAGCTGTTAAAATACAATATATTAAAACTTATTTTTATTTATTTTAGGTAGTCCGGACCAAAGAAAAAGATCAACAGGTTGCAGGAACTCAATGACGCTTCATGTTTCATTCATGTTTCATCACTTCATATTTCTGGAGCATATGAACGTTACGTGTGTTGCTGTGGGTGAAATGTAATTTTTCAGCTCACGATTCATATACATCAGTCTGGCGTCACAAGAGAATCATTTCTGCTTTATGTTTTGAATACGGATGTTCGCAACAATGGAAGCAGCAGTGAGTGTTTTTCAGTCAGTGGTTCAGAATCTCATTTACATGCATTCAGTGGCCACAAGCGTTCAGAACCGAGTGCATCTGAATCATCCTGCTGTGTGAACAGAATACAGGAGTGAGTCCAAAAAAATTTGGTCACATCTGCAAACAGTGTGGTTAGTTACAGCTGTTCGGTGATGGCTATGTTCGACAAAAGAAGGTTTCAGAAGGTTCTAGTGATCTTATGGAAATGTAATGTATGAAGATATCTTGTTCCACTAGCAGAAGACCAGCAGTCAGAGAAAGTCCAGCATCTTCATGACTTTGGGCGGGTGGGAACATATTGCATCATTATCTGCATAGATGAGTTTTTGAGATGGTATTTTGGCGTGTTGTGTGTTTGGTTTATGGTTAATTGGAAGGGAAAATTTGTTGTGAAAATATTGATTCTGTTTTGTAAGATTCATCCGGTGTGCAGAACTCGTAACTGATGTTATTTAGATTCATGTGGGGTAGATTTCAATCTGGTCACCTCAGTACTGTAAGTGGTCTGTAGTTACTGTATACAGAAAGCAGGAATAGTATTGTGTTCCTTGTACGCCCATCTCTCCTCCCAATGTCGGCCTTGCCAATCAGCCAATCAGCCGCGCCGCATCTCTTCATTACGATTCTGTGGCCGTTTGGCAGGAGGTTAATGAAAGTCTTCTGATTTTAAATTTTAAATGAACAGCCGCCTCTAAATTGTCTGACACGCTCGGATAAATTATTCAAGACTCTTGTTTTACCTCAGGGCAGGTTTATAGGAGCTGCAGTTGAGGAGTAGAGTGTGAGTTTAGGGGTGTGGGGACACAAGTCTGTGGCTGTTTCTCAGGTTGTTGTTGTGCTTTCTGAAGCATCGTGGGTCTCCGATCACGCAGCAGGTATGTGTTCCCTCAGCACACGGAAGTACGACAACAGCCGTGACATACGTGTGGCTGTACAGCGTCGCACACGCTTAGAAAACAGAAATGAGCCTAGAGGCTCCCGGCGAGCAGACGTGAGCTAGAAGCTGCTAAATGCAGGAAGATGATGCAGGATGATGATTTCAGAGCATTTCACACCCTTTCAGATGTGGAAGCAGCTGGATAAGACCAGGAACTGGTGGTTCTGTGCTGTCCTGTCAGAGAACAATGTGAGAGTCCGGAATGTCCTCTGTACGTGTTGTTCCCATTTACTCAGTAGCAGTCCAGGTGCAGTCCAGCGTTTCTCTCCTGTAAGCTCCTCAGTGTTGCTGCACGCTCCCCATGTGTTATGAAGTTGTGAAAGACATTTCTTTGCATCCCTTCACACTCGTGGCATACGTTTGTGGTGTAGCTCACTTCCATAAGGACGTCTGTTAAACTTTCCGATGTGTTTCTTTTACCTCCCTTTTGAATAAAACAAACTATTCTGCTGATAGAAAGCAAGACCAGAACTCCTGCGTGTCTTCTCCACAGAATACCAAAGACAAACTGTAGCTGAAAACAAAGAGCTTTGTGGTGGAGACATCCATCCATCTTCTGTCCAACAAACCTTTGAGAGAGAGAGAGAGAGAGAGATTTTGTTCAGACCAGGTTGTCTTGATGAATTTAGTGCTTGTAGAAACTGCAGGCATGATAAACAGATGTTCATGTTAGAAAAGACTTTAACAAATGCATAAACAAGACATCTAATGAGACGTTTAATAATTAAGACTAATGCTGCTTTCATGTCATGTTGCAACAGTAATTAACTTCCTGTGTAAAAGTATGTGTGAGTTTATAGTTTTTAAAAAGCCTCACACTTGTCAGCAATGAGACTCAAAGGAGAGCAACTGTAAACTTTAGCTTGAGTCTCCGCAGATATTTCAAACCCAGAAATCTGACATAAGGTTTCTACCTAAGAACTAATGTTTTCCTGTGAGCACATTATGAGCTCTGCCATAGAAATGAATCATTTTTGAGTCTGAGGATGTGAATGTTTGCTTTGTCATCTTGTATTTAGCTTCATTCCAAGCAGGAAAGCACAGTGACACCTAACAGGTTGCTCTGAAATATTTTTGTATTAAATATACTGTTATTTACATTATTTGTTATTTGCTAAACAATGTTACATGTTTACCAGCTAATAATTCAGAAGCTCTTGATCAGAAAGACAATAAATGTTCATCTTGAACCTTATTTGATGTCAATCTTTCATGTTATTAATGTACACAGTTTAAAATCAATTCTGAGGCTTAGCTGTGTGAACACAATCGATCTGATGCTCTCTCTCTCTCTCTCTGTCTCTCTCTGTCTCTCTCTGTCTCTCTCTTTGTCTCTCTCTCTTTCACAGGTTCACTCCAGGAAGATACTAGTTTGAACCCATTGCTAGATTAGTGCCCTTAGAGGTTGTTTTGAGGCACCACACAGCAAGTAAACTACTCAGCTAACAGGGGCTTTTAAGAACATTGGCTGATGTTTTTTGAAAGTTATCTAAAAGGTTTGTGCAATAGCTTTAGTAGAACATTAAATTACCTTATATATATATATTATATATATGATTATGTGTATATATAAAATTAATGTAAGTAGTTTGTAAACAGAATTGAATATTCTACTAGTTCTACTAGTTACTTTAATCACTTTGTCTGTGAACATTTCCTGCTATTTTTGTGCTGTTGTACTTAAATGTGTTTCCATGTAAAACAGAGCAAACTGTGATTGGTTGTTTTACATGCTGTTTAAATAGGCCGTGTTTAGCCACAATAAGCTGTAATTGAACAGGAACCGTATGCCATTTAGTTAAAACTCACATTCCAAGACTAATTATTCTGTTTTATTTTGTTACTCTACTACATTGGCGCAGCGATTTGGATTCACTGCGGCCAGCCTGGCATGAATTCAGCTTCCAGCAATTAATGTTTCCCAATAAAAACATTCTGACACAAAGATCCCATCAATACGACAGACAAATATGTTTGCCAACTTTAGGACAAGTTTTTATGTGGTTGGATGAGTGCGAGTGCAAATAAAAGTAGGGTTTAAAATAAATGTTTGGAATTATTTGCAAAGCAAACTCCATTGAAGTCTCTCCAACCCACTTGAAAAACACAGTCTACTGCACTTTACAAAGATTCATACAACACAGAGCAGTGCAGAAACTACAGCTATTCAAAAACATGAATCCACAGCCCTTGTCTAAGAAACTCGGCTGCAGATAACACAGCTCAAAGATTAGCCGGGAATAGTTGTTCCTAAACCAAAATGATCATGCGGCTTAAACCGACTCCCGGGGGATTGTGGGGAAGTGTGATGTGACTGAAATTTCATTGCTGTGCTCAGGATATTTCTTACTTAAAATAAGCCACAGACTTTTTAAATCTTAGCTCACTCGATTCCTTCTTTGGTTTGGGCCCCAATAAAATATAGATGACTCAGGTCCAAAAGACTGTGTGCGACTCTCGCTGGATTCATTGTTTTCCAGGACAACAACATTTGAGGCTCACAGTATGTCCTTGTTTATTACACACTCTGAGTCGCCTAAGGAGAGCTGTCACCGTTTTAAAATAGAGACGGCTCCTTTTGGTACATTCATTTTTAAAAGCTCGCTGCTTTTCTAGCTCACGACTTCCTCTCATTCATCCTGACATTTAGCTGGTAAGACGTAAGACGAGTTTTATACTGGGTTTGGTGGCCCATCAGGGACGGGTGGGTGTTCACACACACCCCAGAGAGATTATGTCAACCGTAAAGGCAGTCATCAGCCTGACCAATCTGTTGTTCTGTTTTGCTGTTGCCAGGAAAATGGATCTTGCCATCATAGGAGAACAAAGGCAGCGGTTTTCGCGGGACTCAGCGCGGCGGACGCTCCTCGCGTACCACAGGCTAATGAGCAGCAGCTGGGAAATGTGCTGAGCTTTGTGAAGGAGAACAGAAACGTGTTTGACTAGCTAGAAGCTTAGAGGATCACATATGCAGAAACAAGTACTTTGAAGAAAGGGTTCCATTAAGATTTTAAAACAATAACGCATCCATTTTTTTGCATGGAGTGAAAGTTATTTTTGTTCTGGCTGTGTTTGGTTTCTGTTCAAAAGAACATCTTGTTGGGAAAGTTTCTTAGAAATTTTTTTTTCAGTTTTGTCTGATAACATCTGTTCCTGATCAAGGGCTGTTTTGTTCATCTAAAAGTAAGTTTGATACGAGTCCGTTGTGGAAACTCTGAATATGCAGTACTTGAAGTTTGGGCTGATTATCACCTTCTGTCTCCCAACAAATGACTGAGCAGAACGTTTCATCTGAAGTCTCAAACCGCGGCATCTCGCTAGCAAACGTGAGGGATAATCCTGTACTGTGAGACAAACATTATCCCACATCTGCTAGACTGTTACACAAACCTCTGCATCCGGTCTTACGGCCTTTATGTCTGGATTCATTTTTAGATGCACAAGCCAAGATGTGAGCTGCCACAGTGACTCAGTCTTCATTAAAGCCCCCCGTCTGCCTGCTGTTTATGGGCTCTTACTCTGCGTGATGCCCCCCTCCTCCTAAATACCTGCAGAGGTGAAGGGTAAGTGATTGGGTATCTGACACCTCTTCTGCAATCACGGCCGACATTTTAAGCCTCAGACGCTCTTTCTAATCAGGGCCGGTTTTGTTCTGTTGTTGAGCGGGTCGGCCGCAGTGATTGCTCTTTGATTTAGCCTGCAGCTGTTTTTAGAGGGATGCAGGCGTTGTACTGGCTGCCCGGCTGCGTCAGGCATGCAGCGGCTCATGTACTGCAAGCTTGGTTTGTATCTGTCTTTACATGACTCCACTTGACTGTTCGCATGCATGTTGTGTTTCATTCTCACAGGCGGGGGATCAGATCCCGTGTGTCAGATCCAGCTGATGTTCTGTGGACCTCATGTGGCCGTTCCTGGACCGTCGGTGATGAATCTGACGTACTGAGGGAATCGTTTTAATCTGATTGGTTTGTTAGACTTTCTGCAAGTTAGGATGGTTGATTTTTATGAAAACTGTAAGTGGAATGTTTTAAAAATGTTACAGGATTAAAAAATGTTTAAAAACGTTTAAAACTACAATGGTTTTGTTACCTACTGGCAATGTTAGGAAAACGTATTTGCAACCTAAAATTGTTAACTGGGAAGATTATTCTTCATCATTGACTTAAAACGTACAGCCTCTACCCCTATTCGATTATTTTAGCAGGATAACAGGGCAGGTGATGATGGAAACTGTCCATGTATGAAGAGTTAAGGCAACAAATTAAGTCTTTGATGGTTTGTGAAGGTTTTTTCCACTCTTTGTTGCATTCAGATGTTTTTACGTTTCATGTAAACTGTATATAGTGACCTTCATTTCCTGACTGGTGTTTAATTCACTGCCTGTGACCTTAATCATGTGAATTATCCCTCTGTGAGACAGAAAAGGTGAAAATGGCAGATCATTTAGAAGATGCTGGAGACCTGTGATTACACAGCAGTCATCACAAAAATCTGTTTAAGGTAAATTTGTGCCACTACTGGAATTGCAAAATTTGAATCATCGCCTTGAAGTGACACAGTTTGTGCAGCTTTAACTGTGCAGAAAACTGACACAATTCAGCCTTAATGAATTCCCTGTTATGAGCACAGGTATCAAACCAGAGCGGCGAAACGAAATTAGTTTCATGTCAGAACAAGCAGAATCTTCTCTGTCCTCTGGACGTGGTCTTGCTCTCGCTGAAGCCCTTGACAGCTTGTTAAATGAGTTCAAAGGGTTTTTATTTCTGGTCTTACAGCAATTCTGATGGGCTGAAGGGTTAAGTGTCCGGCGCTGGAGAGCGGGTCAGAACTGTATTCTGGATGAAAACACCTTTTGCACAGGCGCTGGTAATGGGGGCAGGTGAGCAGATATGTGTGATTTAACAAAAACTTTCACAGGTATTGTGTCATAAACAGCAGCAGCTGCGAATCAGAGTTTAAAGCTGAGATGGGTTCAGCATTTCAAAGCTGGTTGACATACGCAGATTTAGTCATTTCTAGGTGTTTATGGTGTTAAATTTGTCACCTTTAATCGCAAATGCAGGCATGGTTTTATCTTAGACCTGATTATTAATTAATGCAGAATGAAAAAATCATCAAAAATTAAACATTAATTTTATACTATAAAAGCAAAAGATCTCATGTGATTTTAGACTTGAATTCCACCATACAAAGATGTGCAAATGGATTTATGCTGATTGCTCTGATTTATGTTTTATTTATACATTCATTTACCATTTTAAAGTCTCAGACGAATAACAATGATCACAAATCAAGAAAACAACAAAGAAGCTATGAACATTTTGCAATGACAAAACAAAACGTGTAATATTAACTGACACTATTGATGCTTTAACGGTTTAATTCCTACAGAGCAATGAAACAATCATATCACACACATTAGTTTAGCCTCTTTCTGACTTTATTCACAGGATACTGAGTGTTGCACTAGAGACAGTGAGGTTTTCCTGACTGTGTGACGCTGTTGTTGTCTGGTTTAACTCCTAGATCTTTAACAGACACAGAAGTGAATCCTGTTGAATAAACTGCAGCATCAGATTCGATGCTAACTGGACACTCCATCTCCTGATGTTCAAACGCTGAGATGTTTCTCAATGATGTCATCAAGTGTGTTAGTGGAGACTTCATGGCTTCATATAGCAGCCGTCTGCCTGATTAAATGTCAGAAAGACACACAGTGTTTTAACAGGGAAAGCTGGGCTCACACACATGACTGACTGCATGTGTGAAAGTGGCTTATATCTGAGCGTGTGGGTGTTTAGCTGGAGTGCTGAAAAAGCCCTTAAGTATGTTTACAATATTTCCATAATTTATCCTCTGTGCCAGCATCTAGCCAGTCCTGAGAAATATATTCATCTTTCTCATTCATACACAAACGCTAAATGTATGTACCGTACAGTAGACCCTCGCATACGGTAAAAATGAACAGCCAATAGGGGAAGAAGAATGATGATGATGATGGTATAAACATATCGTTCCTTATCATCTTTTACATCATGCTATAAAGTGAATCACACATTCCCTCTCAGCCCTGTAAACGGCTTTCCCATCATTACTTGTAAAGTCAAAGGCACTTTAATCTAAATGTATTTGCAGAATTCTGGATACAGACAAACAGGAACGGGCTCAGATGTTCCTACAGCCTGAAAAAACCTCAGGAAGTGTCAGATATGCAAAGATAGTCAGTTCAGATAGTCAGATAGTCATGTGTGAAACGTGACATAAATGCATATTATTTTTAAACATGGAGTATCTGTTGTACTGTTTTTCATTTAAATGTCATTTTATTGGAACAGCATAATGCTGTTACTTTATTACATTAATGTAAATAATTTTTAAAATATTTGCATTCATATTTAAATATTGCGGAATTGCAACTGTTCTGCATCACAAACACTTTATAATGTTTGAGGCTACTGCTCATTTCTTTACATTATTGATGTTATTTCTTCCAATATCTTGAAACATCAAGTTATCATGTTATATTTTTAACACTGTTGAATCTGCATTTGATTACTATGGGGAATTTGAGTTGAGATTTGTACCTGCGAGTGGTTTGGAATTATCTGGTGCTGCCGGCAAACGACTGAGGTTAGCAGTGTGATATCAGACTGAGTGATGATGGATCTCAGCTAAGCTTCAGTAAATCACTCATGTATTGGGACGCATGACACTAAAGTCAATTTGATCTGATATACGACAGCTGGTGCTTCATATTGCCTCTGGAAGTTCAGTTTTCTGGGCCTTCGCAGACTCGCACTTGAATCATTTTGTCAAATCTCTGTCTCTCTTTCTATCTCTCCATCTGTCTGTTTATTGATCTGTCTATCTCGTGTTTATATAGCCTTTAAATGACAGCAAAACAGACATCAGTAAGTGAGTCTTTTAGAGAGATATAAACATTTCATGTCCTGTTGTGTAATAATGAACTGGAGTTTAATTTAAAGTCACACACCTGACATGATTAACTGTGTGTGGAGTGACTGAAAACCATGTTGAGTTTTAAGAAGTATAATAATGTATAATAACTTTTACTTAAAAAAATATCTAAGTCAAGCCCTATTAGATGAGCCCTATTAGTTTTATATACTGAGGTTAAAGTTTAACTGTGTGCAAATGAAGACTTTATGCAGTGATTACTATAGGACCAAAACGTTGGACAGGGATTCACATAGACAAGCTCAAATTACTATGAGCTACTGTTGTATAATATTTGTCAGTGCCCACATATAAAAAATAAAAAATGTGTGCCAGAAATGCCATGAATTTGCATAAATTTGCATATTAGTTTTAATTTTAATAATCGTTCATCTTGTTTATGATATGAAGCACTGCTGCTGTTTGTATACAAACTCGTTCTGCTTTAGAAAGGTTTTATGGTAGGATGGGAAATTTCAGGGAGACTAGCAACAACTAGTTAGTTAGAGCTAGTTTTAAAAGCACAGGGTCCAAGAGCCACATCAGCCAGGAATTTGTCTTTTCTAGGTTTGATGTGGAGGGAAGAATTCAGAGGAAAAATGTCCCAACAGATTTTCACCTTGAGTGTCTTTCCAGATCTGAGCTGAAGGCCGAGATACTGACGTCTCTGCAGTGGGAAAAACACAGTGAGTCTCACATGGACCACAGCATCATCTGAACATCAGCTGAGAGCATGTGAGTCTGAGGTATTGAATTGAAGTATTGAACGTTAGGGAAATGTTCTTACAACCTAAAATTGTCAGCCGGTTATAGCATATTGATTCGATTTCGCATGATTGTTACCATGACATCAGAGCAGATGTGAACTTACACGCATTCAGCTGTAAAAAACACTTTTTATTCCCATGTTACAGTCTGACTGCCTCTCATAATTCTGTCTTTCAGCCACTGTTATAACTCTCACATTTCCCTTTTTCCTTCTAAGTATAATCCTTTTTAGCCCAACTTTCACACAGGCCTCACAGAAAGCCAAACAGAGGAAGACAGACTGAATAAAACCAATTTCCTGAAGTTTGATGTAGAGGTGGAAACCCTGCAGATGAAATAGCTGAGGCCAAACCCCGGAGGACAAGCTAAAACTCCTTCATTTAAATATTTCTGCACAGCAAAAAAATAAAAGTCTGTAGTCAAGGCTTTTCAGCCCTTGTCTCTTTAAACAAAGGGAGCAGTTTCCCCCTGCTAAACAGCTCCTGTCTCACGTTAAACTCCATCAGATGATCTTCCTCGTGCTGCTGAACCTGAGCTACACTCACTGGTACCATGTGGTCAAACGCAGGTCTTGGGTCTTAAATGGTAAGATGATGCGTTTGTGGATGGGGTTTGGCAACTAGGCCGTTTTTTCCAGAACTCTTGTTTAAAGTCTCTTTATATCCTGATAGGATGTTTCTATAGTATGTTTATATCCTGATAGGATGCTTTAAAAGGAGGGCAGGATGTTATGCTTTCGCAGCTGGCTAACTCCTGCTAGCCTTTTGCGTGAAACAAGCAGATTATCGTTGATAAACTAATATTGAATAGAAAAGCACTAACTAATAATCACAATAAAACCTGGACAGTTAAACCAATACACCACGTCATACAGTTTAGAGTTTACGCAGAAACTGTCTAATCTAATTTGTTTTGTTTTTTTTTAGAATGAAAAGCACTTTAAATGGACACATTTGTCAACTAAAAAGTGGTTTGATCTTTTCAGCTAAATTGTGCAGCGCAATTTATGAGATCTGGCAGTGGGGTATTAGCGCAAGCGCTGTGCTGTAGAAGCACTTACACATGTTGAGTCTGTAAGTGTGACGTGAACTTGGCTCCATTTTAAAACAGGGGCACAACCTCCAGAAATGTGCATCTTAAAGATGTTTTCTGCTTTGTAACATTTAACAGAATTCCTTTCCTTTGGCACGGCTGCTCCTACAAAGACCTGCTTTTGCTCTTCCATGGATAAAACAACATTATTTATAAGTCTGTTCTATATTTTTATTCTTTCTTTCAGTCATTAAATGTAAACACAATGAGAGACTCTCTCTTTGCCCGGAAGCTCTAGTTTTTAGGATTGGATTAAAGCAGTTTTTGGAGGTACATTTTTGCTTTCCTGCATTGTGTGCTATTAATAGAGTTGTGAAATGACAGCGATAAATAGGTCACGGTGAGACAAGCACACGTCTGATGGCGCTTCTCCACGGATCTGTGAGTTTATTCCGGGTTAATTAGGAAGCCTGAGACTGGAGAGACGTTATGCTGCTGTACTGCATGCCTGAGCAGACTGACAGAATCCAGAGACAGAAAGATGAGTGAGGAGAGATTAGGGAAGAAATACAAACCAAAGGATCAGAAGTCAAACAATGTCAAGTTGTGAAACTGAATGATTCAAATAATCAACCTCTCCTTATAAATACATATAAATGTCTAAATGTTTTAGTGTTTTATAACTTATAAAAAATGTGTTGTGTTCTGCAGATTGTAAGAGCAGAGCATGAATTAAAAAGATTTGTTCTTTTTTATAGAGTATTGCATACTCTATAAGTAGATAAAAACAAGCCACACCCCCAAAATTTGACCATTTCACTTTAAATTATGTCAGAACACAAAGTTGGTAATAATAACTCATCTGTTTATATAACCAGCTCCTAAATGCTTTACGTTTGTAAAACCTACATCTTTTTATTTCACAGGTTTGAGGAGAATAAAACTGATACCCGAACAAAACAAGTGAGACTGACTGTGATGTAATCGACCGAAAGAATATGATGCAACGGGTCTTAAACAGTTTAATATTAAAGAGCAAAAACAACACATCAATCACGAGTTCTTTACTGCTTCAAAACACATTTTCATACTTTCATTCAACCTAAGATATAAAGTAAAACAGTTTGTATATGTGTCAGAAAATATTTCAGTTCTGCCCTTTCCACTAAAGGATAGTAATGCTGGGAACTTTATTCAAGTATTTAAGGCTTTATATCCTGATGTGGAATGGGTTGATATTCCTGCCTAGATTTTCTTTGTGCTCACGTGTTTGACTGTAAAGATAAGATATGAGCGACATGGACAAACAGATGCGTGAGAATCTGAACTTCTAGCAAATACAAGCTCAAAAAAAGCTCAAAAATATTACAACACAATTCCTGTTGAAGTGTGTGTTAATTATATTACAGCTGGTTTTGGCTGAATGTTTCAGTATTTGTGTACCTGCCCTTCATGTTTCTTCCCTAAGGATTTTCTCCTCAGATCTGAGCTGGATGGAGGTTTCTGGAAAAATCTTGAAAACAACATGTTTTTCCATCACCTCTGTGGAATGGGTTGATATTCCTGCCTAGATTTTCTTTGTGCTCACGTGTTTGACTGTAAAGATAAGATATGAGCGACATGGACAAACAGATGCGTGAGAATCTGAACTGCATTTGTCCTTGCATTCAGTTTGCTGAAAAAAGAAAATAATCTGTTATGTTATTCTTAAGAGTAAACACAAATATTTCCATCACAATGTGTAAAAAGCTTTAAAAATGTTCCTAGAATGAAAATGAATGGAACCATTGTTTAATTGTGAGCTGGGTTGTGTTGAGGTCATGTGTGTGGAAACTGTGAGGGCTGTAGGTTGTATACAGACTTACAGCAGTTAATAATCACACTGGTCACACTGACCCAGTCATTCAGTGTTTGTATGTGTCATGAACTCAGAAACCAGTTATGATACATCAACAGACTGATTGTTACTGGGAATCGGGAGTGACTTTGCGTTGCACTTTCCCCAAAGATCAAAATAATGTTTCTTATCACAGTGGATAATTTCTCAGTAATCTGTTCCACCTCTGAGCAGCGAGGATTGTTGGCAGCGACACGGAGCAATCCATCCTGCCGTAGAGAAAGGCAGAGAGTCTTTATTGCAGAAGAAAGAAAAGCAATGAAAGAGAGAACGCATGATAGACGTTTCCAAGGACTCTGTCTGTAAAGCAGGCTGAGGGGAGAGAGCTGCGTCTACAGCTCTTGACGTGTTGTTTAGCCTGACTGTCACACAATAGAAGAATAACTGTAATTGCGTTGTGGAGTAAATAAAAACTGTATTCAATTCATCAGAGTGAGAGAAACATTGTAAAGGGCTGTCCCTGATTCAGCTGAGCTCTGTAAAGTTGTTTATCAAACAATCAGGAGGTCGAGGCTTCGTTTATGTTTATGTGTTGGGTGTATTTGATAAGAATTTGTTAGCTTAAGACCCCAGTCTGGTTGCTGTGATATAGGATTACTATGGCAGGTTTTGGTTGGTAAATATTTATGATGTAAAGAAAAAGCTACTGGTTTAATGGCTGCAAACATCAGCTGTGATAACATATCAGATGCATTATTATCTTTTTCATGTCTTTTTGTCATCAATGCAGTAACAGCATTTTCTCTTGCTGGCATTAAAGAACAATAATCCACGCATGGCTGTCCCAGCTAACAAAGAGCTTTTTTAAAACTGTGGCTAACATTCTCAAAAAATGATCAATTTCCTACAACCTAAAAATGTTAGCTGGGGCATTTCAGTGATTTTACCCCAGTTGTCTCTAAACAAAAGCTTCACATGGTTAAACTCATTGTAACGCTCATCCTCTCATGTCTTATTTCTTTATATGTGTGATTTCCTAGGAGAATAGCAAGGCTTGTGTGCATTATAACTCGTGAAATCTGCTAAAAGCTACATTTGATTCAGGTGTTGCTGCCAAGGGCCTCAGTGGAAACGCAGGTGTCATTTTGTTCACACACAGAAGAAATATACAGCAGCGTATCAATTGTATTTATTGCTTAATATTCCTGTACCTGATAGAGCCCTGATGCAAACAACGCTGAGGTCACATGTTAGACTCACAGGAAATGCTTGTACAGATAAATCGTACAGATGCATCACAAATCCATTTAAATAAAAGTCTCTGCCAAATGCATCATGTGTATGTTTATCGATTTTTTTTGTATCAAGATTATTTAAAAGCGCATTGCAACAAACTACAGGGATTTTAAAATATTCATTTTTAAAACCACAGCAGATTGTGATGTAGCCCAAGAAAAGCACTTTATGAACCCTCATGCACCAGGAGAAGAGTTCTCCACCGGGCTGGATTACAGTTTGTGCACCTCATTAAAACCGTGTGTGTGTGTGTGTGTGTTAATGTATGGTAATTCTACATCTGCTCGCTAACAGAAGAGCCAGTATTACCCAGTGATACCTTTGAACTCCCAGCATCATGCCAGATGCATAATTAAAAGCAAAAAGAGTCGCATTTACATTTGCTGAAAATGATAATTATGTTTCCTTTCTTCATCACTTACACTCCTAATCATCTGACTCACCTCCGGTCATCACCTCTATCTCTGTTTCCTGCTCTGTTTTTCTCTCTCTTTTAAACACATTTACACACACACACACACACACTTGTGAGTGGACTATCATTTCATTGGATCACTTCATCTCTGTCATCCTCTACCCCCACCACCCTGGGACAAGAGCGCACACACACACACACACACACACACACACACAGCTCCATTAGTTTCACTAATGAGGGCCCCCACACATGACCACTGTTATGGCCCATAATCACCCCATCAGCGAGTGGCTGTAAGAGGCAGAGCTAATAAGCCAGTGACCACCGGAGCAGGCGTCTCTTCATACCCATCAGGGGGGAAAAGCAGCGCCCCCGGGGTCAAAACACCTTTTCACACATCTCCTCCGTCCCGTTGCTCCACTGTTGTGTAACTCCATCTCATGCAGATAGTGTGTCTCAAGGGAACAGTCTGCAGCAAAACACATGCACTGACATTTGCTTTTGTGCGCAGCATTTCCATATACATTTGTTTTCTCTAACTGCACGCTGTACTGTATTAATAAACAACATGGGAAAATTCCCACTTTTCCCAATGCTCAGTTCTGTTATGTATTAATTAGAATAATCATGCAAAGAAAATGTTTTAATGAATAAATGTGACACACGATGGATGTTTATCTTAGAATAAATCATGCAAATCAAATATTTGTGTTTCTAAGCGTGATGCACCGGCGAGCCAATCAGAAGCGTTTATTACGTCGCGTTGCGTGACGTCACGCACACGCGCCTCCAAACACGGACGCAAAACGTCAAGGAAATTTGGGGATTTTGTTTAAAAATGCACAGAATGAAAGGTAGGATTATTGTTTATTACATTTGCGATTGTTAAACCGGTTAAAACATCCCAGTGCTGATACGTTTGTCGCCGTTTGTCGCCGCGATAAACGCGTCATAAGTTACGCGACGAAATAAGTTTGTCATTTACATTAAATGTAATAAGATTAACAGGGTCGTGCAATATGTGATTTTCTGTTGCAGGCAATAAAAACTAATGTAGTGATACTGTATAGTGTCACAGTTCAGTCTGGTATACTGACCATTACAAACTAGTTCTGTGTGAATGGTTTAAATAGACAACATTTGGTTGTATATTTATGGTCAAGTTTAAAGTGTCATTTATTAATAGTTTACTTACATTGAAAGAGTCATTTTAGGTGTAAATAACTTTCTGTAGCATTTCTGTAGCTGGTTGATTGTATAGACACACATGTTATGTTTACATTGTGTGTTTGTATGTCTGACTGCTTCTAGTTTGTAATATTAAAGCAATAGTTGATTTTTGTTACAGCTTGTTATGGTGCATGTATCAGTTGTTTGACATGTTGTACTTTTTATAGCAAATCTTATTTTACTTGATAGAATTACATTTATTTGTACCGTTGCTTGTTTGCATTTGACACAACATGTTTATGTGACGGTGAGGTTTTCACAAGCTGTTTGGGTTTTTGTGCTTTGTTGTGCAGTTTAAGAAATCTGAAGGTTTTATTGGGAATGTGTTGTGGTGTAACAATATTTCAGTCAACTAACTAACATTTAAAAGTGTTATTAAGTTTTAGGACCGTGCAATATATCACGTTTTTAGATATTGTATTAGTGTTATTGCTTGTTTTTTGTAGTGTTATTCAAAATGTTTAATTCTGTAATGGTTTTTAATGTTTTGCTTACTGCATCCCTTTAAACATTCTACTAACGTTGCAACAAGAATGTTTTTGATAACTTAGCTGAGTGATTTATTCATATTGGGCTGATGTTTGTGTGCCTGATTATCCCTTTACTGTTGAATGTTTTCAGTGAAGTGTTGTTTTAAAAATGAAGAGCTGTTGGTTATGGTTGTGTTTGGGTTTCTGTAGGATTCCTAAATGGATTAATTGGTTGGTTCTGCATTACAACCTAAGATCGTTCAAAGATCAAGCGGGTTTTTTGTAGTTAAACCAACCCGCCCTTCAAAAATATGAATAATTAAAACTCTTTCATTGCCTCAGCGCTGCTTTTAATAAGTATGTTTGATGCCTGTAATTAACAACAACACAACAAGCATGGCATATAAATGAAAAGCAGTAAACAGGCATGTTACAGGCCGACTAGGGGCCCTTAGCTCTGTAATTTTCAATCTTAGCTGTGTGATGTGATGGTTTCAGGTTTTTTCTCAACTGGCATCTTATTAACAAGATTTGTTCTTCATCACTAGAAAAGCATTTGTCACTTTACTAGCATTTCATTTACTTCTTTTCTCCTCCAATCTTAGTTCCTCAAATTATAAATGGTTTCATTTATTCTCTCTGTGGGGAATATCGATGTATCAATCTGTGGAGGCATAATTTAGCTTTTCAAAATGCATACCTTTGTTTACATAGCACGGCTGGTTATTTTGCAATGAGATTAATTTTGTGTGAAGAATATAGTTTCCTGTAGAGATCAAGAGGAAATCTGTGCTGCATAGAACCTGTGTTATATTAAAATTATGTTTTGGTGGGCAAATGTACAAGTAAACAATGTGAAATCCAGTTTTGTGTTTCTGTAAGCTTGGTGGCTTTAGTTTCTCATTGTCCTTCAATATCACAGATTTTGCTTCTTTATGTTTTTTGCGTTTTGGAGGCTGTTGTCAAACTAAACCTGCACTGTTTCTTTTATGTAAATTTCCTCTGTTGTTTTTTCTTCATTTCTAAACCTGGGTGATGCATGTGGCAGGATTCCGGTAAATAAAGTTATTAGGTTTTATTGTTCAGATGAAAATATTTAATGACATGTTCTACAGAAACACCCCAGAAGAGATTAATTACTGATTCAGCTACAATTTAGTTGTTTTGATCATTTTAGTTATGAATATTTCAGTTTTAATATAAAGGTTTTCATTTGCACAATGCATAAATGATGATTTGTTACCTAAACATATTTACTCTGCCCTCAAATGCCCTTGTTTGGACCATAAAAGGGCAACGTGATATTACATTTTATCATTATAACTAAACTGTAGAATTTTGCCCAGTTTGGATATGTCTGTCGAATGTTATTCTATCTGTCAGATCTTTACATCGGAACAATGAGACGTACTGTAACAACTTTATATAGACAATGGTAAAACTGACCCACGTTGGACTGTTTAAGCAGAGCAACGTTATGAAATAGCCAGAGTATTTTCAATCTTTTGGGGAAGTCAAGTTTCACAGACACCTGAGAGACCACATGTAAAATACACATGAAGCTTTAATGAGAAACTTCACATACTTACAATGCACAACATTTCCTGATGCTATAGTAATGTCAGCAGTTCAGTTACATCGCTGCTCACGTTTGCATGTGACTCTTGATCTACCGATGCGACTGCCGTTCGACGTGCGGGCTGAATTTCAACCTAAATTGACTTTGAATTAATGACTAATTTCCCAAGGTACTCAGTAATAGAACATAATAGATTGTTTGATAAATGAATCGCTGGCTGATGAAAATGAGCTCATCAAAATGCAAAAAAGCAGAGAAGTGTTCGCTTGTACTCCGCCTCACGCTGTTGCGCCGATCGTTTTAGTTATAGACTAGAAATACGTCACGTAACCTAATGTTCCACCTAACCAGCTTCACTGTTTGGGGTTCTTAATCTGTTTCTGTAGTTTTTTTGTCAACACTCCAGAGACGCTAGGAAGACCTTTCACGCTCTTTGTGATTGAGGAAATGTTGTTTTTTGTCGACATCATTGATTCCCGTCGAGAGATTAGGCTCATAGATAAAGCACTTAACAGCGCATGAAGGCAAGTGGCTTCGTGAATTAAAATTCTCATTACACGTGGATGAGGATCTGACAGAACTGTGCAGATTTCTTGTCACCTCCTGACTGTCGAGCAGAAATAAATTAATGGATTTTCAACTACGTCCTCGTTTAAATGGCGCTCACATATCATTGGATTAAACCGGAATCATTGAATTGGATTGTGAGTCTATCATCCGAGGTTCTAATAAAAAAACGTATTCAAGCTTGGTTTATTCACGCCACCAAAACAATTGACTTGTTTTCTGAGATAAATATGATCTGTTTGCACACAGACAGTTTTTGTCACAAGGACGAACACGTTTCAAGGACGTCGGTTTGAAGCGTGACGCAATTATTCATTTTCCCAGTGTACAAACGTGTTTGTTGAGTTACTGATTATCTCCATTCATATCCAGGACGTATCGCATCTGTGAGCTCAGTGCGTCTCCTCGTAGAGGCTTTCACAGGCTAATTGCATTAGGAGCAGCTTTATGAGTATGTCAGTATGCAGAAATGTAATTAGCAATTACTGTTAGCATCCTCTTCAAAACATGACTATTGACACTCAAGGCTAAGCATGAAAAGCAGGTTGGTGTATTTGTTGGGTTTAGTTCATTAAGTCTTTGTTTTACAGATTTGAATTGTAATGTTGATTGGTGTTTTGGTGTTGATTGGTGTTTTGGTGATGTGTATAGCGTTGGGTGATGTGTATAGCGTTGGGTG
>JBAJNP010002697.1:0-33551 GCA_036877545.1 Yasuhikotakia modesta
ACACACACACACACACACACACACACAGAAGCACACATACTGTAGACCTCTGAACATCTCAGCTGTGAACACACACAGAAGCACACATACTGTAGACCTCTGAACATCTCAGCTGTGAACACACACATACACACACACATACTGTAGACCTCTGAACATCTCAGCTGTGAACACACACATACACACACACACACATACTGTAGACCTCTGAACATCTCAGCTGTGAACACACACATACACACACACACACACACACATACTGTAGACCTCTGAACATCTCAGCTGTGAACACACACACACACACACACACACACACACACATATACTGTAGACCTCTGAACATCTCAGCTGTGAACACACACATACATGAATCTGAGACAACAAGTTAAACTGCAACTGCACCTAAACACCTTTGTGTATAGCCAAAAATTTTGAGAACACCAAAATTGGAATGTAGCTCAACTGGTAGAACACTGGAAATTGATTCCCAGGAGATTGATACAGCAAAACAGACACAGCAAAATATACACACGGCCACATACAGGAAAACTGACAGTCAGTCAGAACCAGCAACACAATGGCCTCACTGCACACACACAAACCTGCAGTAACACACACTGTGTTTTTACTTGGGCCAGAAATCAAACACCCACTCCACTTTTAAGTCCCACTTCTACTTGTTTGCAGAAAATCCAAGTTTGGGAAATGAAGTGTACCTTGCTCTATGGTTTTCTGCTCTGGTTTGGTCAGAAGTCTCCTCTGATCTCCTGTAGCCTGCGGCATGGAGATGCTGACCGACACCAGCACACATGATGGAAACCAACTTCCTTATTGGTCGGTTATGGTCTGATGTGGCGATTCACTTTCAGCTCTGTTAAAAGCTTAGAAAGATTAACTGGATTTCCGCTAATGTAAATAAAACAAATGCTCTGATTTTCTGATGCAGTGCATTGTGGGAAACAGGAACTGAGCTCTGAGCTGGATTAAAGGACCCAATCAAGAGCAGCACACACAGTCTGCTCCACCACATGAATTAATGACAGCAGTGGCTATTTAAGAAGGGAATGAGCGCCATGCACATGGCTAACCTGCTGACTTGAGGGTATTTTAAGGGTCAGACAGAAATCAGTTTTAAACAAGGGTCATGACAGCAAATCACTTTACCAAGACAAATGCTGCAATCCCAGTTTCTGCTATTACAAGGTTTTTGAGCCTCTGAAGACAGTGAAGAGCTGAATGCTGCTTTTAATTCTGTCTGTTTGGATATTACGAATGATGCTGCTCTTCTCAGAATTAAAAGTCCTAAACCTCATTCACTGCCATTGGTTGTTTGGATGCTCTGAATGATTTGCACACATGCACCTGTGCTGCCAAAGCTGTTGTCCAGCCTCACTTCTGCACAAACTCTCCACAGAGCTTGAGGCAGCCTGCAGGTGACAGTCCTGTACCTACAACACAGACACATTCAGACACCTGCTGCCCTGCAGACGTCTCACTTTCTCTGTCACACATCTGTGTCTCATTCAGGATTCTGTCTGACTCTCATTACAGCTGCAGCTCTCTCTCTCTCTCTCTCTCACACACACACACACACACACACACACACACACACACACACACACACACACACACACACACACACACACACACACACAGAATCTATTTCTGTCCTCTGAACACTGGCATGACATCAGACAGAATTCCTCAGTTATTAGACATGTAACACACATTTAAAACTGCAGCGCCTTGGAAATAGATATTATGTTTCATCTGAAGCTGCATTCATTTTGATGAACTATGAAGGGGTTCATTGCAACATAACACCAGAATTCACAGTCTATACCTTCCTTATCTTCTCTACAATTCAATCCGAAGGGTGTGAATCTCTGTCTGTATGATGCAGAACAGACTCTTGATGAAATGCAGTGATTGGATCTTCATCACAATGTTTATGCAGTTCTGGGGAGATTATGGGTAATACACACCACAATACATCATCACATTATTGTATGCGGACACACACACACACACACACACACACACACACACACACACACACAGCCTATATAAAACAGCAGTATGAGCAAAAGGATTACACTTCAAAAACTTTCAATAAATGATACAGAAACATTAGATTGATGAAAGTCGTACATACTATCATAGAAACTAAATGACACACACACAAATGCATGCTTATACACAGTCATGCACAAACACACGGCTTCTATATAAGCCCACCAACACTTAACACGTTATGTAAGGTTGGGTTGAAGTTGTGTGACACTCTCAAACAGCGAGAGAATGCTGAAAACCCTTGTGTGCTCAGACCTCACAGCCAGAGAATGTTCCTCCCAAGTCTAAGACTCTATTTGAGGTAAACAAAAGCACTTAAAAGTATTTACTATAAAATGCAGTAACCTTTTTATGCAGGGTTCAATACTTCCTGTGAGATGTGACGGCCCAGAGACCCAAATTTAGGTGGTTCGGTTCTGTTGCTAAACGACAGCAAAGACACAAGTAGGTCAAGACCTGCCAGAGTAACTCAGAGAATCTCACCACACTCAGGAAATGCTGATACAGTACATCTTTGAGTAGCCTGGAAGCAGGAGGTGGAATCTCACACTGCAGTCTTCAAATGTGGGAGAGCCTGAGGAAAGATATTATGAAGATCAATAGGCATTTAAAGAATTACACAAACATACCTGTTTCAGTCTCACTCCCAACTGTGACTTTATATTTTGGTATATTTTTAAATCCTAAAACATTACCTTCTGTGTGAAAGAACAATAGGTTACTATCCTTGAATAAAAACTTGTATTTGGATCTGTTTGTCACGATTGTCTTGATTTCAGAAAACCAAGACAATGGTTTTCTGATTTCAGACTGCAACACTTCAATGGAGCATTTCTGAAGCTTGAAACCACATGAAGAAATAAATTTGTGATGGTGTTTGAATAACTTTTATATTTTAAAAGGTGTAGAAAACAAAACAGAAACAAAACATTTTTATCAGTAAACCTGGACAAAAATTCCCAAGTGAGGAGTAGGAAATGAAACTCTCTGCTCTCAATGAAGATGGTCTGCGGTTTGCAATGTGACTTCAGACACAGTGTGCCTAAGAGTCCCTTAGAGGCCTGAAATTCAAACGCTCGCATCTCTGTTAGGTCATAAAGGCGCTCTTTGACCCTGGTGATGTTTTGCTTTGGTTATGCAGACAAAAAACAGCAACGCAAGGAAACGATGAGTGAGTACAAGGACAACATTATCGGATCCAGACAGTACCAGACAGAACCTGTGAAAAGTTTCTACAGTAGAAATCAGCCGATGGACCTCAAACAGGAAGCTGAATGTTACTGCTATGTTTTACATCATAATGGAAAAGCCTCCACAGAAACACACAGTGGAGTAATAACAGCAGATAAAATAACAGCAGACAAAATACTATGTATAATGAATTAGTCAAGAGAGTTCCTTGTCACAGTCCCTGGGGTACAAAGGCATACAAAAACGTTCTCTAAAGCTGCTTTGAAACAAGGTGTATTGTTCAGTCTTATTAATATAAAAACTATTGATTATTTTTAGATGGTTTAATTCTCTCTTACCTGCTATTTTAAAGGTGTAATCCTGCTTATACAGGTAAAGGTCATTTCTGCCTGCAAGTCAACCTAACCAAACAGCTCTCAGCCTGGCTTCAGGTTAACACACATCACCCTCCAATAATTGCTCCCCTAAGTGAGTGACCCTGTTTGTGCTCGAGCACCGGCCTCTTACCTGAGCTAAAACCACAGTCTCAGGTCACACATGCTCCACCTCAAAGTCGGTTTGTGTTTCTCTGAAATGTAATTCTGCACGTAACGATTTTATCTGGAGTTTCACGCCAATTTTGACAAAGTGTTATGCCTGAAAGCTTCAGCTGCTACTGATCTCCAGTATATTGAGTTTCTGAGGTGACCTGGAGATTGTGCCATACCAGCAAACTGAGGGGGTTCAGGGTGATGCGTCTGAGGCTGTGAGCATAGAGAGGTAAACTGTTTTGACTGCCTGTCAATTATCAGTTGATTCTGGGGTCACAAAGCACCAAAAGAAAAAAGATTTGGTTTCTTAACATAGACTAGAAGGCAAAGAACACAGCAAATGGCTTAGCGCATGTTTATCAGGACAGACAGAGGAACTGGTGGACAACTGCACTGACTTCAGCACCAACAGAGAAAGAAAACAGACTCCCAGCAAGAAAAAGTGTGTTTAAGTGTGATGTCTCATAGACAGAGTTCACAGTTCAGAGCACAAAAGGTTTTGAACTCTCCAACATAACAATCTGATCTTGAGTGCCAACCCACAGCAGCTGGGTGACCTTTATCGAACCAGCCACAGGGTCAGTGAATGAACAAACACACCATCCCCTAAGGGAACCTTTCCACAATCTAAACAACTTGCAGGCAAGACATTTCCATTCCAAACAAGCAATTACATCATTACATGCATCTCACTGCTAACAGAGTAACTAAACTCTGATCCCATCACCCAAACACACATCAGGCTTGAAAGAAAAAAGCAGTAGGGCTTTCCTGTCACTTCAAAACACTGCTTTGCAAAAACAAGAGTAATAACACACACACACACTCATGCAAAAGCAAACACACACAGACACACACACAGATAGAATTCACTGAGTGCATGAACACGCACACACACACAATTCACTGAGTGCATAAACAACACACACAGACAGACTTCACTGAGTGCATGAACAACACACACAGAATTCACTGAGTGCAAAAACACACACACACGCAGTAAATTCAGGAAGGGGTAAAACACACAACACACAAAGCAGATCTCAAATAATTATAACACATCTTCCACTCTGTGACTCTCACATATGAATTTACTCTGATCAGATCTCAGAACATTTGTGAGCAGTAAAACAAACACACAGCACTTTTTAACTCGCTGTTAATTGCCACATCTGCTACTATAAAAACAATCATACAGTGAAAGTGCTAATATTTATGGCAGTCAGTGGATTAGATGGCAGGAACTGTAGGATTACAGCCAGCACACGATTGGACTGTTTTTTAATAGAGTCAAGAACATTCAGAAGATCCAGTTACCTGAACAGGTGTCAGAGGGCTCACATGACCACAGGGTGAAGAACATTTACTGAGAGCTCACAGATGCTCAGTGTCTCTAATATCAGCAGTCAAGGGAAGATATTCCAGTTTCTGTCAGGATCATGTGATTTTTGGGATTGTCTGCTTCAAAACATCAGTGGCAAATGCTGGGCCAAATATTCTAGTCTCTTAAAATGATCAAATACTGATGAAAGTGTAGACAAACAGAGAGCAACTAAAACATGAAAACAAATCAACATGTGGACACACACACACAAACACACACACACAAATGCACGCACACACACAAACCCACACAAACAAACACACATACAAACACACACACACAAACACGGGGGGCACACAAACACACACAAACGCATACACACACACAAACACGCAGACACACAAACGCACACAAACACATACACAAACACACACAAACGCACACACACACAAACACACACACAGAGCTGGATTTGGGGAACTTCTCTCCACGTCTGCAGGACAGCCGCTTGCTGAGCGCTTCCGCTCTGTCTCAGCCCGTCTCAGTGAGCCGTGCCCATGTTGTTGCTCTGGAGGTTGGTTTGATACTGACAATCTTCCGCCTCTGATTTGGGGTCAGGAGGTGGAGAGAGCAGTTGTACTCTTTATGTACTGTGGCTCGGTTCTTTTCATGTGCTGCTTCTAAATGCTCAGTCTTTCTGTCTCATGTACATTGTTTTGCACTGTCCTGTGTTACAGTCTCATAAACGCTTTCAGCCGAGTGAGAAAACACATGACGATCAGTTACACACCCACCCACACACACGCACATACACACACGCACACACACTCAGTGCTACAAAAGTTTATAGCTGAACACTGTGAAACACACACTATAAACCCAAACTATAAACATACACAACACACAGACGGCACACACACACACAGACACCACACAAAACACACAACACATAGACACCATTACCTTCATGCTATTTTCACTCATTTCCAGGTCTGTAGTTTCACACGCCACATAAATTCATTATTCATGTCAATGATATCATGAGAAACACAAGCTGTGGCCCTTCTAAACAGCTGTGTGGATTTATTGCCAAATTCAACCGCATTTAATTTGCATGTAAAATGACTGTAATAAGTGGTGAGAGGAGAGAGAGAAGGAGGAGAGATAACAGCGCTCTGGTCACTCCTGAACAAAATGAAAGACTGAAATAAGGCAGATTGTAGGTGTGACCCTGTTCTCACACTCTCACCCGTATAGGGTGTGTAACATTCAGCCATTCCTGTAGGCCACATACATCTGCCTCATCACATTACCCTGATAAAAGTTTAACATCCTCATACACACATCATCTGCCCTGCTCTCCTGAGAGCTGTGATTTACTGCATCCAGTGGGGACTAGATGCTGTTTAGAGAGCACTGTGTTACACTCACTCGCATTTCAACATGCTAATTACTCAAAACATTCATTTCATGCATAGTTTATGTCACAATAAAGAGACTGTAAACACGATACCAGCTAACACAGAGAGAGAGATACACGCTCAATTTATGAAATAAACATATAAAACATTCAACTGGATTTGAAAAAGATAAAATGATCTTTCCAGACCTGTAGGTTTGCTTTTTTACACGTGTACCCGCATGCATCTATAGAACACATCTGCTGGACACACAGGTGAAGGTTGCTCACATGTGCTGCTTGGCATGTCCTCTAGAGGGCAGATTCCTCACAATTCTCTCAACTTGTAGGTGATGGTCAGGAACCCCATTCCGCTGCTGAGAGAAACATCAACTAACCAGAATTATGATTAGTATCAGACAGGACAAACAACAGGCTGCTTTATTATCAAGCAGTTCGGAATAGTAATGAAAGCAGAGGCGGTGTGTTGTGCAGAAACTGGCAGCAGTTTGAAAGTCTTACAGGAGGAAATAAGCTGTGCAGGTCCTGCCTACTGAGCGGCCGCAGTAGAACGGTGCATCTGTTGAGTCTATCAGGGCAAGAGAGGATGACTCCAGCACACGGGCCGGACCGCACTGCTCTCTCTTCAGCACTGGGACACACAGACAAGAAATAAACATACAAACAGAGAGGAAAGATTGGTTGAGTCGTCTGACTGATTTTTGCTTGATTGGAGGCTGGTGAAAAGGTTTCTGGGAGCAGAGAGAAGAGAATCACCACAGGCGAAACATAAGGAAACACACACTCCCCAAAACACACACAGATGAGGACATGACACACACACACAAACACAGATGAGGGTATAACAGCACACCCATGCATACACACACACACAACATCATGTCATTCTCTGTCAATCTCTGCTTGTTCTGCTGTCCAGGCACCTGGGTTCATTGCAGCCACAGAGCGCAGAGCTGCTTCCTGTTTCCTGTTTGAAGAACTGACACGTCTATTCAGCAACCTTCAGCCTAAACAAAACAACAACAGCAGCACACTGCCTGAAAGCCCAAAGTTTCTCAGGGGCCCAGAACACACAGATTCCTCTCCATATACATGATCAGAACTCACTCACAGCTGCAGATCACAGAACCATGACAGGAGGTCCAAGATCTGCTCTCCCTCTTCCTTCCTCACCACTCGTTTATCTGCTCTTTATTGCTGCAGTCCTGTAGCTGTCAAAACACTCCTTTGCCCTAAAACCACTTCTAATATATACTTTCAACAATTCAGCATGACCAAGATCAATCAAGTGTTCTCTGAATAACATTAGAGTGCCACAGTGAGGTCAGACTAGACAATGACATGTTCTGCCATGTCCACTGTTTGAGTGTCCAGTGAGCAAAATAATGAAGATAAAATCTTCAGGTTCAACCAATAGCACTGAGATCTGTCACAGGATATCAGATTCTCAGAGATGTCAGACCAGATCAGACTCGGACAGAAAAATATGAGCTTATGATGTGTGTGTGTTAACTGACCTCTGTATGTACTACATCTGTTGAAATATATTACATGTATTGATTTCTCAGTCACTAAAAGAGGGAGGAATCGAACAAATCAGTGCTGTGGCACAAACACACACGCACATACACAAAGCACATGCTAAATTCCTAACTGGCTCACAACTAGCATTTAAACTATGAAGACAGAAGAGAACTGAGGATATTATGGTACGGTGCATGTGTGTTTCTTTCTTTGAAACAAATAACAACACTGGAGGTCTCAATCTGTCTCTACCTCACTCTCCCACTGTCTGTTTTTAATAACAGCCATATTTCTCTACATATTCTGCCCCCAACACACACATATACAGCTGCAAGTCTTTGGCAACACTTCATACATACATACGACCAACAGAAGAAAAACAGGAGAGTTTCACAGTTATTAGTTATACAGTAATGTTAACACATTCTGTAATGATCAACAGGCTTCTGAACAGGCCGTGTTGTACAGCCGTTGCTCCTTGCGTCATTCAGACACGGTTAAAGAGAGAGACAGGCAGCGCTTGGAGATGCTGGTGATTACTGGTAAGTGAGCCCCGAGCTTCAAGCTACAGATTCAGTAACTCCACAGAATCACAGAGGAAGGATCATCGTCTTGCTGCAGCTCTGCTTCTGATTCTGCAGTTTGCTTTGGGCAGCGATTATTTAACATGCGCTTCCTTTCTGCCACAGATGAAAACAGTGTCCAATCAGCACACAGCAATCAGGAGAGGCTGTAGATGTGTGTCCAGATACGTCAATATTCATTTTACCGTCACCAAAACAGAACGGGCTGCAGAGATCAGTGCTGGCATTCACTCAACAATCACAACAATAAGAATGAATCAGATCAAATAAAACCCTCACAACAGCTTGTGTTTGTGAGCAGATACAAATCACAAGAGTGGCAACAGCAGAGATACATTCACTACAAACACACATTTAAATGAAGACATACAAACTACTAGTACTCACTCACAAGACACACACACCCTTTACCACACTGTCACCCTGTTTGCTTGCTTACTAACATTAGCCAAGGTTGTTTTTAATAAATTCTTAATAGTGTTCTTCTATTTCTTAATTTAATTCTTAATTTAATATCTTTAATAGTGTTCCTGTATCTCAGCTGGTAGAAACAGCTCATCTGCTAACTATTGCTGCTGACTGTTTCCTTGTTTCTCTTCCATTTAATTTTTGTAATGAGTCACTGCGCTGTATTACATTGCTGCTTGCTCAATATTATTGGTGTCATTTATCAGCTCTGTCATGTTATTCAGAAACATTGCCAAATGCATTTATAAAGGACAGAACTTCTACTTCTCATCCTTAAAACCATACAGTTAATACAATTTTCGCTAAATATAGGAAAGCTTTCCTGACGTATTTGGAAAATACCATTCGCTGAACAGAACAGATAATGTGTGCAAAGGCACAGAACTGTATACAGATCACACTTAGAGACACAGGAAGTGACCTCAGTGTACACTTTTAAGGAACGTGCAATTGGCTCTCTGCAGAAAACGCACAGGAGCTGAAAACAGCTGCGAGAACCACACAGGATGAAACACACACCCACTCAGTTCTACATCACAACTAACACATTGTCCATGGCCACACCCACACACCACATCATTCTCCTTCCTGATTGGTCATCTGCCCCACCGAGAGAGCGTTGACCTTTGACTCTCCAGCAGATCAGCAAGAGAAACTGTTCCATTATGTCCACATTCATCACATTAATTTATTCATCTGATTAATAATTTCAGCTGGTGATTTATCAGCAAACAATAATAATAATCACATGAGAAGTGTTAATGTAGCTCAACTGTTCCTGTAGCTCAACTGGTAGAGCATTATGTTAGCAGCACAAAGGTTGTGGGTTCCCAGGGAACGCAAGTACTGGTAAAAATGTGTACCTTTAACTCACTGTAAGTCGATTCGGATAAAAGCGTCTGCCAAATGACAACATGTAAGGTCACACGCATACACTTCTACCATCTTTGTACATTACACACATCCCCAGAGAAAATATTGTGTCCAGTAATGCACAGCAGTTAAGCGCTGCTCTTTAACAGCTTTTTTCCATGGCAACAGCCGCTCTGTTAGCACTGATCCACTTTCAGTTTTGGTAGCAACCTGCTGCTCTGACCACCCTGACGTGAACACAAAATAAAAAACAACCGATGACACAACTATGTAGTACCATCAGGAAGACAAAACTGTCAAGGATGACAATTCAGAATCCTCAGTGTGAACCACACACATCTCTCTCTCTCACACACACACGTTACACATAAATCACAAACTGCACACAATTTGGCTCACTTTGGAAGGACTTTGGAGGTGGTGGAACTTTGGAAGTCTGGTGTCCTGGACATGGTAAGACATGCCAAAAGAAGGAAGCTGCTGAAATTCTGCTGGAACCATCTGAGCCAACAGAGCAGCTGAACACAAGCACAAGATTTATGATGTAGCTGTGTTATTCTACTTCTCACTTAATTTGAAGTGGACCACGTTTGCCTCTATAGCTATAGGCACTTGGCAATTATGAACAAAATGACAACGCAGGCAACTACTCTGTTAGCATGCATCAGACAAACACGTGCAGCTGCTTAACGTTTAGACCAGTCATGGCTTACACACAACACTTTACAGAGCTCAAATCACTTCACATGCAGCCAAAAATAACATTTTCCTTCAATAAATGTCCATGAAACATCAGCTCCTCTGGTTCCTAAACAATCTTCACCCACAGTTTAGTACTGAGATCATTCCCCATAAGCGTGTGCGTAATGGCTCCCATGCCTTCAGGATTTAGTTAGAATTCTCTGGCGTAAATCAGAACGCCTCAATCATCCGATAAGAGCACAGCCCATCCTGCTGATGAGCTCCACAACTTCCAGAACGGCTTTGGAACGGCCTGGAATCTTGAATGTCAGGCCTGCGGGGAACTGAGAATATTCTGAGAGCCAATTAGCTTCCACCACAAATGATTGGACAGCAGGAGAAATTAAATGTGAGAGGATAGGCATACAAACAAAAACGAAAAATAAATCAAAGCAGATGTGTCAAAGCATCAATGAACCTTGTATTAAAGGCGCATTTTAAACATCCAGTAGTATTCAGCAGTAAGATATGCTGCCTATATTCCTTTAAAAGCTCTATCAATGAAACTTTATGGGCTTTTAGAAGTCTGCATGTGTGATAACACTCACAAACAAAGTGTCCAGGCCACCTGCAGTCTGAAAGTTCTCTTCCCATCGTGGCTCGGGTCCAGAGCAACATCTTCAGTATCGTAAACACACAGCACTTCAAAGTCTCAGCAGTCATTGCAGAGGCAGCCGTATGGGGGACGAGCACTTTGATGTAGCAGATACAAAAAGCAGCGAGGACATTTTCCTGTCAGAGTAACATCTGTAATTACAGGAGTCACTTATACTGACCCAGAGACAGTAAACAAGCAGCAGAGGAGTTTGATTCAGACTGTAGTCAATGTCACACACCTGCGCTCTGTTCTTGCCTAGCGCGCACACATACACACCAAACATGCAACAGTTTCCGATGTGATCTGCATGCCAGTGCACTTCAAAACATTGACCAATCCCTCTTTCTGAGCAGATATAGCCACTTAAAATGGGAATCTAGACAGCGGTCAGCACACTTATGACCAGCGGTCAGCACACTTATGACCAGCGGTGAAATTTTTTGTTACTTCAAAGAACTGTGATTTCTAATGAATTGTTTTTTCTCCAGTATGACTATTGTTATCATTCAAACTATAATTGAAAATAAATACAACATTCTTGCACAGGGCAAACAAATAAGACTGGATTCTATAGATAAGGTCTTTCTGTAATTCATTTTTAACTTACTGTTTATTCTAATGGTATCTCATACTTTGTATAGGGTGCAGGTGTGGAGGACGCAGGCATCGGGCACCAGAGTGCGGTTCTGCTGAGGGCGTTGAAGGTAAAATCTGAATCTGAGCACTGAATAATGTCGGTCTGCTCACTTCCTCCAAACGTTCAATGGAATCACTGTTCAAATAAACTTGCAGCTCACACATCTGAAGAGTATCTGATTCAATCCATCTGTCTTCTGACACGTCAGGTGAGGAATCGAGAGCTGCAGAACACTGTTTCTTATACAGCATTGTCATTGTTGTTTTATTGCTTTACTTTTTTGCAGCAAAACTATGAATGATTTTCAATACAAGAACACCTGTCCTCCCAAAACATGAGAGGAAGAGAGACAGAGAAAGAGAGCAAGACAGAGAGCGAGTGAGAGAAAGAGACACAGAGAGTGAGTGTGTGTGGTGCTCAGTGTGCAGTGTGTGTGTGAGACAATGCTCTGGAGGTTTATTTGAGTTGAGAACAGTCCTCTGTGTGTTTGACATTTCTGCAGGATGGGCTTTTGTAATTATTTATTTGGAGAGCAGAGAGCTGCACCAGCGTTTATACTGAGCCCATTAAAACTAGAGAACAGAAGAACCGCCTGTAACCATGTTTCCATGCAACAGCATGCCTAGAAGAACTGACTGCTGCGTGTCTGAGACTCTTGGGCCCAAAAACCAATCACTCAATATTAAACAGCTAACCCTAACATTAAAAAACACACCCACACAAACACTGAGCACCACACACACACACGCAAACACTGAGCAAAACACACAAACACTGAGCAACACACACACACATGCAAACACTGAGCAACACACACACAAACAATGAGCAACATACCCACACAAACACTGAGCAACATACCCACACAAACACTGAACAACACACACAAACACTGAGCAACACACACACACACGCAAACACTGAGCAACACAACCACACAAACACTGAGCAACATACCCACACAAACACTGAGCAACACAACCACACAAACACTGAGCAACATACCCACACAAACACTGAACAACACACACAAACACTGAGCAACACAACCACACAAACACTGAGCAACATACCCACACAAACACTGAGCAACACAACCACACAAACACTGAGCAACATACCCACACAAACACTGAACAACACACACAAACACTGAGCAACACACACACACACAAACACTGAGCAACACACACACACAAACACTGAGCAACACACACACACACACACACAAACACTGAGCAACACACACACAATTTTCCGTCTTATTGAAGTGAATCTATACTGAGTTGTTCTGAAACACTTAATTAGATGTGTGGCTTTGCTGGGAGCTGCCACATGAGGGCAGTGATGTGACAAATAGAGACTGAAGAGAAGGGCATTATGGGAACTCTTACAGCTGTAAGTGCAGCAGGAAATAACAGTGCAAATTAAGGCCAGAAAGTGTCAAACAAACGACTTTAAAAATGAGCAGGAGAGAGTGGCATTGGAGACCACCCACAACACCCGTTTACCACCCAACTGCTCTTACCCCACACCTCATCACGCCTGTCTTTCTCTCTCTCTCTCTCTCAGTCATTTTCTCTCTTTTCTGACTGGTGCAGGTCTCTCAGCTGGCTTTCCTCAGCTGTGTCCTATTGAATATACACAGCACACATACACACACACACACTCGTGCTGAATTCTCGTGCTGCGTTCCAGAGAGCCACAAAATTGTTTCACAAGCCACTTCAAACAGAGCCATAATTTAATTCCATATTGACATATTTGCCAGGTATGGTTACCTATACATGAAATGTGACCTCTGAATTTAATTTAACTACATCACACATACACAGACAGTGGGCAGCAATGCTGTGCGCTGAAAGCAATTGAGGGTTAGATACCCTGGTCAAAGACAACACACACACACAGACTACAAGTTATGAACACACACTGCAAGTCATGAACACACTGCAAGTTATGAACACACATACCAGAGCAGTAGGAAGCTATTACCCTAGAGTAAAAAGGGCCTCACTAGAGTAAAATGAACCAGTTTGTGTTTGATAGCATAATTTAGTTGGACACACACACACTTATAACACAGGTCACTGATGAAGGTCCCTCAGCAACCTTGATAAAGTGAGGAGACACGCACACTTGTTTGTCTAGTGATACTCTGAACTGTCTCACGCTATGAGAATCTACCTTTCCAACTAAATTTTGCTATCAAAACCAATCATGTTCATTTTACTACAGTGAGGCCCATTCTATACCTAGTTACCATAATCCTTTACCACAATGAACTTGTTTTTATTTTAACCTGTATTTTCACAGGGATTTGTGCCGTCATCAACACACACATGCTCCTCGGCGCTGCAGTAATAACTGCCCACTGCTCCGGGTGTGTGTGTTCGTGACTTACAGTGTGTTTATGACTTGCAGTCTGTTCATGAAGTTTATGTGTGTGGGATCTGAATGTGGTGGGTGTAGCCAGACTGGAGTATGTTGGTGTGAACGTAATGGTGCAGAATGGGTATCGTCTGAGCCGACGGTCTGAGAACACAAACTCCAAAACACTCCTGTCTGCCACTCATTTGCATTCTCCACTGTATCTAAACATCCACTCTAAAGATAAATCTAAACACTGAAGATTTAACCAGGATTTTAGTCTTGCGTTAAATCTTCTGCTGAACAAGGGGAAAAACCTGACTGACAACACCCCCAACTGACTTTTCCTCAGAGAATCGCAGTCCACTTTAGTTTCTCAGACTTCTCCGTGTTCCTATTGGTTGATGTCATTATTTCCTCTGAATTCAGCTCTCAGGATTGGCCTGAAATTAGCTTAATTAATTACAGATTAACTCACTATGGCAGTGCTAATGCTTATATCTGTCTACGACCCCCATTGCCTCAACTTCACCAAGCGGCTCTGGCTGAGGGATCATGGGAAAGGGTCGCATCTCAGCGTTCCTACACACCTTGTGTTTTGATATCTCCACTCGACCACGGAGATTCCAATCCGTTCCGCCACCAGCTCAGAAAACTACCTGCTGATGTCTGTCAGCGCATGTGACCTGCAGTTATCAGTTAGCCAGAATCACTACTGCAGAACACTTGCTCCTCAATCACTGCTGAAGTTATCAGCTCAAAAAACAAACTCCCACAAGGAAACCTGAAGTTTACAATAACACATTACCACTCAAAAGCAGCTGTGGCAAAAAACATGAGTGCAGGTTCCTGTGCCAATATCACTGCAACCCCACTAGTGTGTTAGTTTCCAGGGTGTTGCCAGGCTGTTGCTAAGGTGAATGATTCTTAACAAACATGATTAACTATCATCTGTCATGTCAAACTTTTGTGTTACAACAAAACACTTTATTTACTGTAAAATCAATTTTTTCAAAAAACATTTTCACATTTTCAGAAGCAGCAGTGTAGAACATTACTGTTAAATGACATTACATTAAATTGAATTACTGTTATTAAACTCAACAGTTTGATAATTAAAGCTGTTCTTGAGAGATTAAACCACTGACTGTGAACATGTTAATTTAGTTGTTCAGACTTCAATTGTCTCATTGGCCTCCGCCCACCCCCACAGGTTTCATTCTTGTGTATGTGTGACACTCTGAGTGCTGCTACATAAATCACACATCACTGGTTCAGGTAATGAATTGCATTCGTCGCTCAGCCTACATCTGAAATTCGGATCAAACCATTCGTTACTTCCAACTGCTTACAGGTGTAAAAATCTGCCACATGCTAGAGCTGAAAACAAAGAACCCAAAAGAAGCAAATGGGTAGAGCTGGAACAGCTCTTGGGTTTTATGATGCGTCACCCACCTGTCATGCTGCAGAAAGAAATGCATCTCCCAGATGCAGCACTGCATCTCTGCTCAGACCAGAGAAGACATGTCAAGATTATTTCTGTCTCACTGAAGCAACACACAGATTAACACAGCCAAAGGTGACGCAGGAGAATGAGAATGAGCCAAAATACACAACAGCAAGAAAGAAGAACGTTTCAACACGCTCAGCAGGAGTTTACTGGGTGACATCAGGCATCTGTCAGAAAAACCTGAGAGCCCAATGTAGAGGCAACAGATTTCAAAGCACAGGAGCACAGCAGCAAAAGGGCGTATGTGTGTATATCAGCACAGCTGTGGGCACCAGGCTGCAGGTCATCACAGCACAATGACAAGTGTGATATTACTTCTACAAAACAAGTTCACTGTACACTGGAAAGAATGTAAATAAGTAAGAATTAAAACAAGTGTTAGAACCTCTTGTGTGTGGAACGACACAGATTGCAGTAGTGGCGCTTCTAGACTGAACTTGACGTTACTGGTTGTGTCTGAGAGCAGCAGGGTGGTGGAGAGGCACAATCAGCTACACAGGGGTAAAAATGTGTTAAGCAGGACCAGTAAAACAAAAAAAGACAAAGTGTGTGTGTATTTATGACAGACATTGAGAGCTGTTAATGTAGATCAGAGCTAAAAGACTCGAACGGGTCCCACAGCCGCACACAGCAGTGAGAGATCCAGTTTCAGGCCACAGTGTTGAGCGGATCAAAGCAGCACCAGGGCCGATACACCTGCTGTCATTATTCTACTGCCTCAAACAGACCGCTCGGCCCAGCTGGACTGTGAGCTCTGACACACACACACACGGTTCAGCTGTCAATCAGGTGACGCTCCCAGCTTTAATCAATCTGTCTGTTAAGTGGACGTGTGTCTGCAGAACAAACATGTGGAGTGTTGCAGCATTCCAGACAAACTGTATGAATGTGTCAGTAAATCTACTGAAATGAAGATTAAAGGATCTTTGTTCTGCTGTTCCCACAGCACACACTTTGAATATCTCCTGCATTTGCAAAGTCCCTGTGTTTCATTAAATGTAGCACTTTTAAATGCAGCAGTTATAAAACATAAATCAAACTCTCACAGCTGCAGTAACACATGTGGCCCTGCACTACGCTCCGTCTTCAACTCCGATCATAAAGCTCCAGTCGCCATGAGGGACCCCGGGTATAGGGAAAGAGAGAGAGACCTGCAGCCTACAGCAGCCCTCAGCTTAATACTGCACACCCATAACATACAGACCCACAATGTGATAACATGATTCATACTGCATCTGCAACACAATTAAAAAGCAACATAAGGAGGAAATGTGACAACAACGTAACATACTTCTGTTTGAAACCTTTACATTGTTTAAACAGCAAGTATGCCAGTACTTAATTTTAAACGATGAGTAAAACACAGACACAAAATCAGTAGACACACACCCCTTAAACAAAACAAGATCAGATACCCCACAGCACGAACTGACAGCAAAGGGTTAATGTTGAGTAAAATCACTATATGTTCATAAAAGACTTGCTTCAAAGGTGTGTGGCTGTGATTCTTCTGTGATAAATCCAACGCCTTTAATTGCTTTTAATTTATTAGCGTGCCCCAACCTCTGGCTCATAAATGGAAACATATTGTCCTGTGTCTATGGAGTTTAGCAAGTACAGAACTCACATTTTCTAAATAAATTGGAATTTCTATTTAATTCACTAGTAAACAATTGAATAGAAAGCAGATGTAGATGAGTCAACAGTGACATCCTTATATTGCCTGTGAGAGCCAGAGATTAGGATCAGCCTGGGAATTATTTAAATGTCATTTCAAGGTAATTAAACCTTGAGTTTAAAGCATGTTTTGAGGTTAACATGCTCAGGAAAGAGAGATAGAGTAAGCGAAAACAAGCGCGTGTAAGAACAGGAACGTTTCCAAGCGCATGTGGCATGTGACTGGGGGCCATTTCAACAAGATTGTGAGAAAGATTATTATGGAATTTATAAAATGGATGTCAAGCATTTAGAAATACTATTGGGCAGATTAAAGGCTAACACTGATATATAAAGTCATAAAACATCCTTTGAAGAATTGAACTGTATTCAACAGAAACAGAACTAAACAGCATGATCTCACACAGACTCTCTTTAAATGACGTGCTAGACTACACAAACAGCGATCAGAAATTAAATCAATGAGAGAAACTTGATTCATTCATTCATTCATTCACCAACAGTCTCCTCTGTACTAAACATAACAGAGACTAAACACCAAACCCATGAGACTGACCGTCCGACCATCCGTCTTAAATGACCTCTCCTGAAAAATGTTCAGTTACATACTCTCAATAAAGTTTGGGATTGCCCTAACCCTGACTGTAAACACACTGTAAAAATACATTGTAAACACTGTATGTAATGTAGCCTTACAACAACAGAGCATTGAAATATTGTACTTCTGGTTACAATATTTGCATTATAATTGTATCTATGTGCGGCTGATGTTTATTGTCATTTTTGATTTATCGCTTTCTTGTTCTCACATTGTTAGTCACTTTGGACAAAAGCATCGACTAAATGTCTAAATATAAATGTAGGAAACCATCTACTGTCCATTCCTCTGCAGCAAAACTGAGAGGCATCCGGACAAGATCAGTGGAGAGCACCGATGCTGGCTTACGAATCCACCTCAACCAGGGACTGTACCAGAGGAACCATCTGCCCCTCACACACACACACACACACACACACACACACACACACACAGAATCATCACAGCAGGTGTATGAAGGTCTACCTGTAGCTCAACCCAGCTGAACTGGTGAACGGATAACACACTCCATACACTGACAAACATAACATATACACACACTTCAAATGACACTTCATAAGAGGTAAACGTCGCATTATAATTGGAAGAAGCTTTTAAGCTTAAGGCATTTTTGAAACAACTGCACAAAGTGTAGCTAAACATTCAGCAACAAACAAACAGTTTGTTTATTAATCTATTAATCTATCTTATTTCATGTTTATTTCTTTGCATTACACTCTACACAGAGCAAAAGCAGGGTCAGTATTTTTCCAGATAATTTGATTAGGGCATCATCTATATAAATAACACACAAACACATTCTCACAACAGCTGTGTACTGAAACAAGTTTATGTGTGTGTGTCAGAGGAACAGATGTGCACAGCTGCTCTCACCCAGCATCCTGGCCCAAACTTTTACAGCTCCTTGAGTTCCAGAAACACACAGCAGCGCGGACCGCACTTAACATGCTGAACACACACCTCCGGAATAAGGGCAGAACCCAATGACTTCACACCTGTAGAAAATCTGAAATGTTAAAGATGTCTGATCAAATGTCTGTGAAATTATTCTTCTACAGAATGTTTGTTTATTTCTATAACATGAAATCATTTGCTGAGAGCTCTTACACAATTTACAATTAAAATATTTTCAATATTTGAACTCCTGCCATCTGGAGCCCCTAACGCCAGGACAACGAGGCACAAAACACTTTTCCCACCAGGAAATCCACCTCATAAACAGCTAAATATTCATCTTGCAATAAAAACGTGCAATAACCTTATATTTATTGTGACTATATCACCAATAGCGCTACTGTACATACTACTTATTCCTTAATTTATTTTTTCTATATATTTTACCTGTCTATCTATATTTACATATGTGTGTTATTATCTGGAAGCTAATGTCACAAAAACAAAATCCTTGTATGCGCAAGCAATAAGGCTCTTTCTGATTATGATAATTTGCAATATTGCAATATATTTGCAATATATCTATCACTCACCAAATTTTGAGGTCATCTGTAGTGTTTGTGTGTGTGAAGGCAGGTACAGAGGTGTGTAAGGAAAGTTTATGGTCACAGGGGTCACACACTCCATCAAACACCCACATGCACGCACACACAATACATGAAACTGACACACACAGTCTTGGACATTTGTACACTCCATCCTGGAGTAAGAGAGGAGAGAAGAGCAGAGAGGAGAATGAGAAACGGCAAGTGCAGAGGAAAAGAGGGGAGGAGAGAAGGAGAGAGGACTTGTAGTAAACTGGTGAATTGAGGTCAGTGTTTCTGTGTGAACTATGTGACATACACATAAACCCACGCAGACAGTGTTCTTATCTAGAAGTGATCAGATAATCTGATATTAGACAGAATTCTGTGCTGTCTAATGTCAAGGCCACAAGGCCACAGCGCCCACAAGGACAGCCCACCCCATTAACACAAGGACACACAAACACACAAATGATGTCACACTACAAAGTGTTACAGTGTGATGTGATCAGCACCATTAGCAAAATTACAGCAGTGAACACAAAACCACTGTTTGCCTGTCTGTCTTCCTGGAAATTCACCTTTGCTAATACAGACACACGCAGGTGGTTAATGAGAGCATCGCTGATGAAGCTGCAGGTTCTGCCTTCCACACCATACATACAGTTGTGATAAATGCCCTGGAGCAGCAGCAGCACCTGAGCGTGTGTGAGCTGAACACAGACCTGAGAAAGACAAAACAAACGTTTAATAAGGACAGGGTAGTTGTGGCTTGCTGGTTAAAGAGTTAAACTCCACTCCCAGAACTCGGTTTGATTTCAGAGCTGGCAGGTAACAATCGAGGTGCCATTTTTATTTGATATTTATTTGGCAGACGCTTTTATCCAAAGTGACTTACAGTGAATTCAAGGTACACATATTTATCAGTACTTGTGTTCCCTGCGATTGAACCTACAACCTTTGTGCTGCTGATGTAAAGCTCTACCAGATGAACTACAGGAACACCTGCAACAATCCTAGAATGCAGAGCTATAACTGGAATTTCTTCAGGAAGGAAATGTCTCCATTAATCCTAACGAAAGATCTTTCGAGATCATTTTATTGTTTAGCTCAGTGTTTCTCAACCTTTTGACTTATTGTCCACAACATTGAAAGCCCACACCCCATGTTATAAAGGTTTTATGTTATAAAAGTAACCAAAAAAATCTTTTCAGTCTTCAGGCTGATTCTGCTCATCTTTTCGATATAAAAATACATTCTACAGAGACAACTCTGAGTCATTAGATGTCCAAAATATAGGTGTTCTGTTGTGTGTGTTCTCTTTATGATTTATTGTTGAGGGTTATGGTTGTTTTCCTCACCTTGTAAGTCACTTTGGAAAAAAACGTCTGCTAAATGCCTAAATGTAAATGTTTGTTTGACCAGTAATTATGAAGTAACAAACATAAGTAAAGAAAGACATGACCTAAAATGAACCTGGCCAGTCAGACATGTTAAGCACTTTGATGCTGGATACAACACAGATTCTGATTGTGTGTATGAGTTCAGCTCAGTGCTCTCTGGGTAATGGCTGCATGTCTCTGATCAGCTCTGACGTGGAGAAGCTCTTCTCATCACAGCACCTCTGCAACCACTTAACTCCGGCTCAAACGGCGCTCTCATCTCAGCTTTGTAGTGCTTCTGGGTGGTTAGGCGCGTAACGGCTGACAGCAGAGCGCTTTCGCTGTGGGAGACTGACGTACAGCAGAGACTGTGAGCTTGGCAGCAAGCAGCAGTTTCAGATAGGGTGAGAGGTCAGGGGCAGATGGGACTGCTGCTCAAGGGCATCAGTGACTGGAGGAGGGGCTCTTCATCCTCAGGAGTCTCCCGTCACATGATCGAACAGAAAACATAAGCACATGCCTTGCAAACAATCCTTACAGAATATAGTGGGATTCACTTCGTTTTTACATTTTGAAGGATGGTAACATTCTGTAAACTGTTTGCACCCACATTTATTAATAAACAAACATTACTGATTTGCATCAATGTCATCACAACACAACATCTTCTGTCCATAGTAGAACTTGTGTTCCAGCGTAACTCGCTTTCAGGAGTAGTAATGACTTCTGCCTAATTGAGCTCAAGTTTCATTGCACAGAAGGCTGTGCCCCTTTTGTCCCTTTGTGTGTGTGTGTGTGTGTACACGTTTTGAAACAGTCCTCAAAAATGCAAAAATAGTGAAAAAGTTATTTTCACTAAACATATTTCCTCTTTAGCACATTTTAGTTTATTGAATTGTGATTGATCTTCTGTTCCTTGAACATTCTAAGTTTATTCTGATGCAGCACAAACTTCACACAGTCTGAAGCTCGGCTCACCTGAGAACTTAACATTATTATTACAGTGTTACAGAGTTCAGTGACAACAGCAGCAGTGTGTGTGTGTGTGTGTGTGTGTCCTTGATCACTGATGGTGGTTCAGCTCTGCTCTCCTCATGCGAATGCTGTAACAGGTTTAGCAGGCCACACTGCTGCATCTCATTATTGCGTCTCACACACACTAAAGCAGCTGCAGAAATGGGCCGCCAGACCCAACCCGACAGGCTCCAGGGAGTTCTTTAAATGAAGGGTGATCGGTACCGTGTGAGATGTCTCACCTCCGGCCAGCACAAAACACACACACACTGTTAATGGCTCTCATTCACACACTTGGGTTCTCAGCTAATGACAGGATATTTATTACCCTCTACTGATGGAGTCATCCAAATTCTTTACCCACAATCCTACACACTCCACAGGTGTTACAGTGTGTGTGTGTGTGTGTGTGTGTGTGTGATGTCTCACCAATACACAGGCAAACGGAGCTGCTTCTCATAGAGAGCAGTACTGAGAGAAGGAATTATGGGAAGGAGTGGATGGATCACCCCCTCTGAGTTCATTACAGTCAGACCTGCCTGAAGCTCAAAGACCTGAAACACAGACAGACAGGCAGACAGACATGCAGGCAGACAGGCAGAGAGACAGGCAGACAGACAAAGGGAGAACACATTAAAATTCTTACTAAACTATTTTTATTACAAAAAAGTTTTAAATGTTTTTTACAAACCTAAATTACCAAACCTAACAAAAAACATTGATACTGATACTCCATTTCAAATGTTTATTTGAATGTTTACAAGTGTTCCAGTCTTAAATCAGCTTTAACATGTACAACACTTTAGCATGTACAACACAGAATACATGGTATTATTGCAAATGTCATTGTTCATAATAAGATGTTTAATAATAAAACTAAGTAGTAAAACTAAGATTGTAGTTGGTTTATAAATATAGAGCTGACTGAACCGATAACTACTACACATGGTAGTACTTCAGAAATCCCTGTCATTGACTGTGAAGGCTAATACTTATTATATTTAATGGAAACATAATAGAAAGAACCTACTATAGTGAAGACTTGACATGACTGCCACAATAAACCTACACAAAACAAACTTTATGATTACAGCACCTGTCACATTTGTTATGTACATGTCTAAAGATCTGCACAGTATTGCATGTCTGAGTATTGCATGCATCTTGTGTAGTTTACTAAATAAAACAATAACCCTTAAAATCACAGTTATATTGCTCAAATCTTTTACTTAACACATTTATCCTACACAATTATTTCTAATATACAATGTCATGTAAACAAAAAACATTCAAAGAGGTTATTTTCTGCTGGTGTAGCTCACTACTTTTTCAGAAGAGTAGCTAACTGTATTTTAACTACTTTAATTTTAGGTGGCTTGTACCTTTGGGAGACAGCGTGTGTAGCAGTTGTGCATGAGTGTCTGATGGCTTCTTCAGGCTGCTGTGCTTCACTCACACACTCCTCAACCTCTTTAAGAGAGACAGGCCGATAGAAAGACAGGTCTAGTGAAGTCCATTTGAATCTGACACTGGAGGGGGCACTCATGACACAAAAAGACTTAAGTTTTGAGATGGACTGTATAAGAAGAAATTTACTTTGAATTTGTCTATTTACATTGATTCATTTGGTAGACGTTTTAATCCAAAGCTACTTACAGTGAATTCAAGGTACACGTTTTTTAATCAGGACTCGCTTTCCCCTGGGATCGAACCCACAACCTTTGCAGTGTTAACGCAATGCTCTACCAGTTGAGCTAACAGGAAAGCATAAAGAGAGTTTGTTCTTTTTTCAATTACTCTTGTATTTCACAACAGTGACTCAACACCATTACACTAGCTGCTCTGTTATCATCCGATTTAAACAACACAGGGCCTGTAAACATTCATTCAGTTTCTTCATACATAGATTAAAAGTCCTGCCAATCACAAAATACAACTGATGATAAAATACAACTGGTGACACAGCGAGGCCTCCGTTACACTGACTGTATCTGTAATCTGGTCTGTCCCCTGAGTGTCCACAGTACTGCGTGCCTTCGAATCTGAAGCTTTGTCTTTCCTTTTTTTCATAAAACACAAGATGGGTATTTTAGTAAATTTATGGAGAAGTTTAATGACATTTACATGTAGATTACACTACAGAGTAAAGAAATGGTCATTTATTCGAGGCATTGCTTAGCTTTCAAAATCAAAAGGCTTGAAAAACAACATACCAATTGTAATGTAAAAACTTAATTTGTGCACATGTCCGATGTAAACAAGACTCATGAGCAGCAGTGAGATTAAATTTTTTGTTCTTGCGTGCGTGGAGTGCTTAACCCTAAGGTTTGTAGTACTGCTGGTATTTATGACCACTGTGAAACTTTACTCTCCTTTTTAGTGACATTTCCTTCAACAGCAGCATTGCAAAGAATTTTAGCAATCTCATGCAAACACAAAAATAACAAATCAAAACAAAAGTATCATTAGAGCACAATACACACATAGACACATCAAAGTCACAGCTTTTTTTAAATGTGCAGTGGTGCAAGTAATATAAAAGATGCTTGCCCCCACGCAGCTATCGGTTCCTTTAAAGTGTGATACTTCTAAATGCAAGACAAAAACATTAAATAACCAAGCCTAACCCTAAATGTGCATACACAAACCTGCAGGAAGACAACTGTACACACACACAGGCAGCTTTAAATCTTGATTACAAACTGCCTAAAACACAGACACACACTCACACACAGCTGTGCGTGTGTTATAGAAACAGATTACTGTGTGAAATTAGAGTTTCGAATCTGTAGATGGAGGAACAGAGAACAGTGAAAATGAGTTCACGAGCTGCTCAAATTCCCTCCTGATTTGTGGAGATTAAAAGTGCAGCAAGTGATGTCACTTCCTCTTCCCATTTAGGCTGGGGTGGATTAAGCCTAATATCAAACATCTGGAAGGTTGGAACACTGCTGAAGAACGTGGGGAGGGAAATGAGCCGGATTTGAAGCATTAAAGAAGATCTTCACCTAAGCACTGCCCTTATTAAGAGAGACGACGCAACACAGGTTTAAGTTTCGTTTTTGCAACACTGACGCTGGGTCTGCGGTGCTCTGATGTGGACTAGGGTCACGGGTTTGAGTCTCGGAGGGGAGATGCACTCAGACTCACAAGACATTCCAATCTGAAAGTGTAATTTTAGCTTTGTTGGAAAAGCCACATGTAGCCATGCTTCAGAAACACCAAGTTCCTAAGCTGATATTTATGTTTACTTCACATTAAGAGCATTATCAGTAGTTACCATGGGGACAGAGACGGACACAGACAGAGTAAGACACAAACTTTCTTAAAGATAATGTCCTGAGCAAGAGGATGATGTTCTTCCAAATCACAGAATGACTGATCACAAAAAAACACTGTCCAACATCTACGCATTTGGTTCTGATTATGTAATTTGCGTAGTAAGATAAGTAAGTAAGATAGTAAGACCTGTTTCTCCACAAACTTCATCTTCTGTGGACTGTAGTAGCTGCTCTCAGAACAGCTCTTGGTCAGCTGCAAAAAAGAAAGGATTGTGAAAGGTTACACTGGGTGCTGTTGAGAATTCAGTCTGGTTAAACAACAGTTCTTTCAGCTCACCTTAAACATCACTGAGGCTTCTGTGCAGTTAAAACCTACAGACACAACAGGGGCCCTGCGAGACTTCTGCAGGGTTTGTGTAGCACCACTCTTCTGCGACTCATAGAAGTTGAAGTCAGATGTCAGACTTCCTTACACTCACGATGGCCAGAAAGCAAGAACCAGGCCCACAACAACCACCCAGATCTTCATCCTCACTCTGAAAGTACTGAACAAAGACGGATCTGAACCTTCCACTATGAGACCTACAGGAGAAGAGAGGACAAGAGGAAAGGGAGAAAAGAAGAGGGGAGGAAAAGAAAAGAAGGAGAGAAGAGAGGAAGAAAGGAGTAGGTGATGTCAGCATGTTGGAATGTGTAACCTCATACTATGTGTCTGTGCAGAAAAACACAGTTCTCTGTGAGGTGAGGGTTCAGGAATCCCAACGGCTCAGCCAGTGAATATTATGATATGCTTTAATTACGTGTCTCATTCAGGATTTAATCAGATTCTCTCCTGTTTATCTTTGGGTTTCGGGGCATATAAGCACTTATAAACAAAAACAGAGGGAGGGAGAGAGAGCAGCTGTAGCCATAGTTTATAGACATATTTGAACTAAATAAGTTCAAATTAAGAACCTCCTGGACCTGTGAATGTAGAACAGGTTACATATGCATGTGTAAAGGTTGATTTGAGAGAGGCAAGAAATTAGCTTTTTTCAGGCTGCAGCCCTAAACCTGCCATGTGCCCTAATCCTGCACTGCTTTCTCTTTAGATTTGACCCTGATCAATCTCTGGTATTCTGTGCCTGGTTGTGTACACTGACATGGGTTTTTGAATAAGTTAAAACAGAATTTGGACGACTGGACCTTTGGGCCTGGAAGTAAGACGCACATAACAGGCTGTTATTAAACCGAGAGGCCTCTGATGTAGTGATGTCACCTTCAAAAAGAAATTACTCTTTAGATCTTCCCATCCTTGCTGACATGTTTGGGCTCTGATGTTTACATGCTGTTTGTTCTTGTGTCTCTTAGTTGCTTCATGTCATCTGTTGCAGATTGTATTTGTTCTGCTTTCCCTCATGATGTGATCTGTGTATTTGTACCCTCACAAACACACAGTATCCTGCAAACTCACCGATGATATCCATGAATGCTCTGCCCCACATATCATCTACAGTGCAGCACTCAGCAGAGGTGAGGTTGACTGATAGCATTATATCATCCTCCACATACTTCAGAATCAGATTATTCACTACAATATTTACATTATTCACGACTCGCCGAATGAGACTCTGGACATATCCTGCAAAGAGAAAGAGAGACAGACATATGAGTGTCTCAAGAAATGGATGTTCGCTGACTGGGCACTACAGCAGCCGTTCACACAGACTGTCTTCTATTACTGTCTGGTCAGTTACTGTCATGGACAGTTAAAGTTTAAAGAGAATCCAGCTAAGCACATTAGTTAGTATAATTACACAGGATACGTTTCAGCCTTGTAAGAAAAAAAATACATACTAAATTTATGAACATAATGAAAATGTCACAGTGCACATGCAGCATGTGTGAACCGAGCCGCTCAGGACCAAGACCTTCAAGTGACAAGTAAACATGATACGGTAATTTTTCAAGGAAGAACTAAAAATATTACAAACCAAAAAGTTTCAGCAATAACATATTTTATCATAGCAATAAATCGCCTCGACACACCAATGGACCCTGCTGAACAGTTCCAATTTAACTTACAAAACTTTAATGCTTTTGCCTTTTTGTCCAACTCAAATGTCTTCCTGTACGTGAGGCGCCGTGTTAGAAATGAGCTCTGGAGTGCCGCTCATCAAGTTCAACTCAACCTCTTATAAGTAGCAAGCAGTAACATCAGCAATTCAGCTTCATTTCCTATCTTCATCATTAATGCTGTGTGTGCATTTACTCCTCTAATACCAAGCTCTGCATATGCCAGTGATATGTGCGCGTGTGTGTGTGTGCACAGCACCTGCATTCACACAAAGTAATTTTACTGTGGCCGAACTCTGGATCTAATTTAGCCAAGCAGGCCGGGTCCACTTTCCCTTCCTCAGCCCTTCATCTCTCTCTATAAACTATTACTTCAGTTGCACCTGTGCTGCGACCCACAGGGAACAAAACTGCAGCCATAAAAAAGCTGGAGGAACCAACTGCTTTACTACACTTTACTCCACCGGCCTCCTCCTGCACACAGAACACATCAGGACTCGATAGTTAAGGAGAACATGTTCTGTAAAGCATCTGCCATCATGCAGAAAAACACAGTTTACACTTTACCAGCTTAAGATTTTAAGGGTTTAGGATAAATTGGGTCTATTAAAATTACCCATTTGGATAAAAAAATGTGTGCTAAACATGGATATTTTTAGTCGCTTGAGAAAACATTCAAATAAAAAGTGCCCCTGATCTCTGATGGAGGTCTTTAAGAGGACTTCCAGATAAGGGCTGTGACTTAGGGGAGGGCCGTTGGCCCCATGGCCTTCACAACATCACTCACCTGGGGGCAGGTCAGGGTCACTGGGGGCCTGCCGCACTCGTCAAGGTTTATCTGCAGTCCTGGATGTACTTTCATTATCCTCCTTACCAAAGAAAACGCAGAAAAAACACATTCACAACATTACACATAACATTTGCCAGGAGAGGACTGTTAAATAAACTAAACATTTATCAGTGTTTGTGTGAGGAATAAACAGCACTAAAGGTTTGTTTTTCATTTATTGCACCAGTTTGCTGTGTTTGTGATTAAAGACACAAATCAATGAGAAGCTCAAGCACAAACTTTGTCCATAGATCAGTGTAACGCAGAACCCTTCCACACAGCTTTATAGAGTCATCACTGATAACAGGCACTCATTTACTAGAGAGAATCCACTTTACTACACCAGTAACGGCCTGTTTCATCACACACTCAGTACGGATCTCAGTAGACTTCATGAGCCACTGTGACTTTTGACCTAGAATAACATCACGTGATGAGATGTGAATGCACGGCACACACATTACACAGCACAACAACACTGTTGCTGAACTTAATCAACTGCAATAATGATTTTCATAAGTTCATTGTCGTACAGCCCTAGTGTGTAGTTAAACAGAGGCGAGAACAGATTGGGTTCAAAATCATGTCCATATACACTAAGAATCTACACTAAGAAATCACAATTCTGTCACCTGCCATAAACATGCAGGCATGAGGCAAACAGACTGGACGTGAGAGACAAGTTCTCCTGCACTGCCATGTGTTTTTGATCGTTTGTCTAAAGGTCATTAAACTTTTTTTACAATTGTTCCAATTTTTTTTTATTTGGGAGAATTTGTGCAACACATCTGCAACAAATATGTTTTGGTGATTAAATGTCCAAAGCCTGTCATGACCTGCCAAACAGCAACATGCAGAATGGCAGAAACATGCAGCAGTAGCAGCAGTGGGTGATGCTGCCACAGTGAAACAGCTCCTACACTCAGAGTCAGTACCTACAACGACCTACAGTCGATCAGCACAGACCACAGCGCTTGTAGAAGAGGATTTTACACCAGGGTTTTAAATTATATTACTTATATTATTAAGTAGGCAGGAGGCCGTAGATTCTGAAGCTGTTCAGTGTGTGTGTGTGTGTGTGTGTACTCATCACGAAGGATGGGTTAAATGCAGATTGGTTCGCCGCTTACATGAAACTGACTTGTTCTTTCATACACATCAGTTTAAGCGGAAGCTTTGATCTGACCTGATAGGAGTCTGCCCTGTCTCTGGTCAACAGTTGAGAAATCATGTGACTGACCCTGAGTATAAGGATGCCCTCCATAGTCAGCTGAAGCAAAGACCATTGAACAAATGTCCGTTTGTCTGACTGTTTACTGTAAACCAAAAAAAGTTCAAACTTTGAAAATCAAACAAATTCTACAGAACTAAGAAACTTTACAGCCGTATCCATCTGAAAAACACTTCAAATACTTCTCAGAACATTTCTGACAAACTTGTCAGAATAAGGAAAGTTTAATTCCCACGTGGGACGACACAAGCTGCTTTTAATAAGATCTTCTATTAAGCTCTGTGTGTATGTGAACAAAGCCAAACATTCTCACAACATGACAGAGTGATTAATTCCAGATATTACGACTGCAAAAGCTCAATGTTTCCTGAATAAGAAAGAAAAGCAAATACTGTTACATGCATCTGAGTATCATGCTACATAACAGCTGAGACACTAAGTAAATCTGCCATCAAAACATCCAAAGCACAATTCAAGTTTTTCTATCTACATTTGAGTGCATGTGTTTGCACAAACCAAAGGTCTCAAAACAGATATCCTAAACTTATCTGTTGGAAAGATCTTTTATAAAAATCAGAACATTGCCTTTACATTTGAAGAAACTTCCCCTAAAGCTTTTTACAACCCTGTATGTCAATACTTACTACTTAATACATATTGTTTGATCTTTTGATCAGTGTATTTAATCTTATTTAAATAATTGAGATATTACAATCAATTCATAGTTTTTAAAAATGTTCTGTTTTAAATTTAGTGTTTTAAATTTAGTATTTAACATGACATTTATTGCATATCATTGCAGCCTTTATTTTTTAACAATAACTATGACAGGCGAGTGTGTCTGACCACGAGGGATTCGTGTTGTTTTTGAAGGGAATGTGCTGTTATTATTACAACACTCCACACACTACAGGAACAACACTGTTACATCCTAGACTCTGCATTGTCATGTTTGTCTCACATATCGAAAATATATATATTGCATGTTTCATACTATATATACTATATCTGATTTTTCCCAGTCCTGACCTACAGTGGGTAGTAAACTATTATACAGTGTATTAATTATACAGTGGAAATTAACTGGCATGTTGGCTTAAATACGGTGTTTTAAAAAACCACGTGCTCAGACAAACATCAGAAACAGATTTATTGTGCGTGACAGAACTGACGTGCTTGAAACATCAGCATCTTTAATTCTCTGATTTACTAAAGCTTCTTTCATTTGCTTGCATTACACTGTCTTCTGATTCAGAAAAGTGAGGGGGTCTCACCTGCTCCAGTACGTCCAGTCTCAGGTCCGGTATCAGGTCCAGTCTCAGGTCCGGTGCGCTCAGCACCACGTCGCCGCCCCACAATGACAACTGAAGGTCCGACGGCTTCAGGTTCTTTATGCAGCGGTTCACACAACCCATTACAAGAGGAGTAACATGGGAACCCAGATCACATGAAAGACGCAGTTCAGATTTCTGGCTGCAAAACGTCCCGTCCAGTTACAGCGAACGCGTCTGCTAAACACGTGCATGTACATAAAGCACCTCATCAATATGTGATGAAAGTCACTCACATCTTCACCATAGTCGTCGCAAATCTGCAGAGCGTCACCACATAACGTCACATCTTCCGGAGACACGGCATCGCTTCCGGCGCCAAACTCGCCGCTTCCGGGATCAGACGGTCTCTCCGCAGCAGCAGCTGTGCGCGTGCGCGTGCGCGTGCGCGTGCGCGTGCAGCGCTGACGGAGCGTCGGTCACGAGCTACATGAATCTCCGCAGTCCGGGTTCATTAAAAAGTTTCTTAGGGCGATTCTTCCGACAGCAGCCCGAAAGCGCCCTAATTCTGCAGGGGCTCCAAAACGAAACTGCTCCTCATTAAACGCAATAATTATTATCACAATAAACTTAAAACATTATTTAAACATTTGAAATGAATACAATCATATCAACTTGTTGTAAACCCAACAGTAAAAGCCTAACTGTATAAACACCGACAAGAAGCTAAGCAATGTTATTGTTATATTAAACACTAAAGACTACAATCAGTATTAATAAATGCCGATGATTTAATAATATTGTCTAAACAATAATGATGATGATAATAATAATAATAAAGTTATCATTACTAAGAACCAGCTCTCGAAGGTTGCAAAATGATGGAATATCTGCTTAAACAGTTACTTTCGCACGTGGGCTTTTCTGAATTACTTTATGTATTTGTCACACAGTGCATATTTTTTTCCTTACTGTCAGGAGCGCGTTAAATGCTCCAGTCGAGTAATACTCCTTCTGTTCTTGTTTTCTTCCTGTGTCGAGATTTGTCGAGAATACACTTTTGTGCAATATTACAGACCTTTGATGGGTTTCAGATTTTTTTCGAGTTTATGTATTGCATTTATGTGTTCGGGTTAGCATTTAGACTCTATTATATAATAATTAGTTACACTTATGCATGTAATTTAGATATACTTTACTAATACAGTTTCTAACGTTTCAACAATACAGAAAATGTTTAAACCTCCAAGTGACAAAACTAATGTTGCCCGCCCTGCAGAGCGCGTTTGTGCACATGGTGCAGTTTCGAGCAATTAAAAAACTGAGTTCGAGTTTAAAACGATGCTGATAACAACGATGCCATTATTTTTCTTATAATTTGTATCCTATTGGAAGTTATTCAGCCTATGAGCCTATGTTATTGTTTCATTGATAATGTAGTGAAAACTTTGAAATGTAGCTCGCCGTTTCCGTGAATTCCTTGCGCGTCAGACCAGCAGATTATCTTTATCTTTATGAATGAAATCTTCTTAATCCAAAATCACAAACTATAGTTTAGATCAGTTTTACGCAAGCGGTCTTTTTTACGCAAAAATACAGCATTTTATTTCACATTCTTACTCATTTTCCTGTTAAACTAACTCATAACTTGTATGCCTTCTTACTCTTTAAATAAACAATCACAATATCTTAGGGAAGATACAATATACGAACACTAATAGTTAAAAATGTAATGAAATACCATAGGGCATAACTGTAACCCTACTAAAGCAGTAATTGCAAATTTTACGGATTTTTTTATAAAAACATATACGTTTGCATTTGCACACATTGATTTTAAAAGAGAATGATTGCATAAAATTCCAGGCGCGTTTTGTACGAGTTTTATTACGCTTGTTGTCCGTGTGACCGCATTCATATTGTTTTGCAAGCATTTCAGATAGTTCAGATGAAATAAAAATAACAAACACATTATTTACATTATTTCATAGAGTCTCTTAGGGTGCAGTCGTGTCCTCGACGTCTCTGTTTTTCTTGCCCATTAAACAGGTTTCCGTGTATATGAGGGTTTGGTGTGTGTTAGTTAGTAGTTCGTTAGTAGTCCTGCTGCGGTGTGTGTGTCAAACTGTGGCGTCGCAGGTCACAGTTGCGGCGAAACACCTTCCCGCAGCGGCCGCAGGAGAAAGGCTTGAGGTCTGTATGGGTAAGAAGGTGAGTTTTCAGGTTACTTCTTTGATTAAAGGTTCTTCCGCATGTGGGGCATTTGTGAGGAGATTCCTGTTCAAATTTGAAGCAAGCAAAGGGTTATTATCTTCCCATTAAATATGTTTCAGTGCAAACATCTTACATTTGAAGCCCAGATGAGCGCAAATAATGCGATCAGGATTTGTCGTCTGTTTGAACATAATGCTGCTCCGCAGCGGCACAATGACACGAGGAACCCAGTGGTAAAAATGACCATGTCTGGAGTGTATTTTTTTTAAAAAACAAAACGTTTCTACAAACCTGCATGTGCAACGTTTTGTGAACAGCCAAAGTCCGAGACTGACAAAACCCTTTGCCGCACTCCTGACATTTGAAAGGTTTCTCCTTTGAGTGAATGTATCTGGAAAACACGCGACAATGTTAGATGTACGTGTTAGATCTCACAATTATCTAGAGCTCAAGTCTCGTAAAAACGTCCAGTCGTATCAGAAAAATCGCACAAAAGCCAAACGGCACAGCAAACATACTCACGACTGAAATCCCTACTACACAAGACTTTCTACAAGACAATAAATACGTAAAGGGAAAATCTCGTCACCTGTGGTCTCGCAGATGGTCTTGTCTCCTGAAGGCCTTCTGGCAGATGTCGCAGGTGTACGGCCGCTCGTCCGTGTGCGTGCGCTCGTG